>JASZXU010000529.1:605-18932 GCA_035521515.1 Phenoliferia sp. Uapishka_3 | reverse complement strand
ATGTGGATCTGGCAAGAGCTATTTTTAGTGAGGGCGCCTCCTCGTTATATGCCTTTGATAGGGAAGGTGGCTTACGCTTCTTAGGGGAGTCCTCTGGGTTTGGTAGGTGAGGTGTGGTGGCGTCGTCGTAGCACGCGCACCGTTGAGAGACTCGTGGAGTGGTAGAATGTTATGATAATTATGTGTCATTCTCCCACACCACCACATTAGGGTAAGGCACACCAGTCCCGTCCCCGGGGCTGCGAGCTTTGAGATCTTGCGCGTCCGCGAAGCTGCGAACGTCAATGGAAAATTTTCTTGGTGGCAAAATTCTTCTCTGATTGCTAAGTCTCTTATTCTTTGAAGTACTGAAGTCCGCGGATTCTTCAGCATTTTCAGCTCTTAACGAGGAGCAGGATGCTCCCCAATCTTCCTCCGGCGTTTTCCTTTCTGCTCTCAGATCTCTGTTAGTTTTTGCTCCTAAGTCGCTACTTTCTACATATTAATTTTTGTTCTAAAGTTACAGGCTATGAAATAGATATGGGTATCTATGTTTTTGTGTAGGTTGGGGATTTTAGGTACACAGTAGCCGCGATATTAGGTACAAGGTAGTATGTGAGCGAGATAAGTTAAACAGGACCCGAAACAGAAACCCACTCCTTCTTGCGCAATCCTCCGATCCGCAAGCATCCATGCTCCTTCTTGAAGTTCTCCCACAGTCGCAACTCCTCCTGGCCCAGCCACTTGAAAAACTCTGCTGACTCGCGTTGGCGTCGAGTCTTTCGAGAGTTTTTGGCAAGTTTAGTCTGTCGATTTGTTTTAGCAGCATCCCAGGCATCACTTTGGTGGCAATAGGACTCACCAGAAGTCTCGACGTCCATGTCCGTCGACCATTCGTCGTCGATGGGAACAGAGCCGATGCTGGAAAGAGTCGGCCTGAACGGGGACGCGCGACGGAGGGATGGGCGAACAGGACCGATAGCAGGTGAGTTTGCATCCTGGAGGCAATCGAAACGGTTAGCCACTTGAAAGCCCGTCTTTGCGTGTCGAGTACGTACTCGACCCGCTTCACCAGCACTTTCGCCTGCCTTCATTTTGCGAGACTGCGTTAATGCTTGCGCGCCATGGTGGAGCCATTGACTATTCACCTTGTTCTTCTTCTTTACCACTTCCCAGCCGTCGGTTTCGAGACCAGACTCCACAATTTCGCCTTCCTCTATTTTCACGATGCCTTCCATTTTGCTGTCCTCGTCGTCGCTGCCTTTGGTGATGAGTTGGCTGGTGTTTGCGACGAAGATGGGTGTTCCGATGACGGGAGGCGCAGCTGGAGTATGGTGGAAGAGCGACGAGTAGGTGGTTGAAGTGCGGCGAGGGTCGATAGATTTGGAGAGTGGAGCCGTAGTTGGCTTGGCTGGAAGTGGGTGGAGCAACGCCGAACTCGCTGAACTTGGTTTGGCGGGGAGCGAAAGTGGCGTCGAAGCTGGCGTAGGTGCAGTGGATGTTGTTTGGGCGGGAAAGAATGATGTTGCCGTAGGGCGGAGCGAGTATTTCGATGTGGGAGGTGGTGATATGGCTCGACTGAACGTCGTCGAAGAGTCGGTTTTGTGAGGCGACGACGAGGTAGTTTCTTTTAGTGTTTCCGAGGCTACATCGGCCAGGGCACAGAGCTTTGGGCCGCCTGAAGGAATGCTTGGGGTCGCAATTGGTTGTCGCGAAGACGGTGATTCTGTCACTTTTGTGACGAAGGCTTGCCCCGGAGCCGGGCGAGCTGGGTGATACTCGTCGTAGTTGAGCGTGCTGTGGAGCCATGGTTGGTAAGGGAGAGTCATTATTGGCGAAAAGTAACCAGCGTACCGATTATTGAAACCTCCGGGATAATATCCTCCAGTCTCAAACGTCGACGGGCGACTCGAGTGCAAATGAATCGGCCGCTCAAGTCCAGTGTTGCCTCGTCGTTCGTCGTAGCTTCTCCCATAGTAATAGTTGTCGTACTGGCTGTCCCAAAGGTATGAATCTTGGTGGCCGCGAGGAGGTGGACGAGTTGGCGTGGTGGGGTACAGCGAGTTTTGGTAGCGTGAAGGCGAGCTGCGCCGAGGGGAAATGTTGTGCTGGTACGGAGAGGATCGACTCTGCGACCGTCCGTCGTACCCGTTGCTGGTGCGCCAGTCATCTCGTTGATTAAGGCGGGCGCTTTTTCCGAACAAGCTTTCCGTGTTGCCGCGGTGGGTAGGCTGTGGTGGAGTGGTCGGGCGTTTTCGTGATCCAGCATCTGCTGATGGGTCTTCGTTAGCTTTTGTACCCGCATAACCCTTTTGCAATCGACTCCTACCTGCTGCCAAGGGTGCTGAGGCGACTCCCGAGTTTTCGAGCGTTGAACTCGGCGTCGACACCAGCTCGTGCACGCCGTTTGATGCCAGGACGACCGGGAGCGCGTCAAGTCTATCTTGGCGGCGTCGTTCGAGTAGCTCTTTAAGGGCTGAAATTGTGCGCGTTCGAGCGACTTCTGGAGTCTCGGCGGGTGGCGGTACTGGATTGCGAAGCGTTGTTGCCGTAATCGCTGCTGCTGTCAACGCCGCAAGCTTTTTTAGCTTCCGTCGCTGGGCGCCAGAGAGATGCCGAGACGCCTTACCTGGCTTTTCGACAACCTCCATGACCGGGGACCGAGCCATAGGTGGAGCGACCAGCAGGCTTGAAACTGGAATAAGAACTATTGCGTTGCGCGCCTTGTCAGCTCTGGTACGTTTTACATGAGCGGACTGAGCTGCTGACATACCTTTGGATTTCTCGCCGTTTGCTGCTGTCGGAGGCGACACCTTCCGGGCTACTCCCTTGCTAGGCGGAGTCGGTCCTCGAACGTTTCCTGATCCCTTGGTGGTAACGACGAGTTTGATTTCCGGTTTGGCATTTGTTGCGGCAGAGGTTCCGGGACCCGGAGAAGGCAACTTCGCAGGTGGCGAGCGTTTCTGGGCGGTAGGCAGAGCTCCAGCCTGAGCTGCGACGCCCTGCGCCTCCGAAGCCGTCGTAGTCGCGGTCGAGGCGAGCGATTCCGAGGGCTTTGAAGCTTTGGGTGGAGTTGGAGAGGTGTTTTTGCGGGGAGGTAGCCTTGACTTTGCTGCAGGTGCTTTCGAGTGCGCGACCGAGGCTGGCGTTTTCGAAGTGGCCGAGCTTGGTGCAGGTAGAGTGTTTGGGGCCGGAGCCGTGGGAGTCTTGTTGTCGAAGCAGGAGTTTGGGGTCTTTGAGTCGTCGTCGGGTGTCTGAAACTCGCATTCTACTTGCTTGACTTCGCCGCGAGGGATGGTGGCGGACGACCTGGCAGCAAGGGCTGAAGCGAACTCGTCAGCGAGCTGCTTCTTCGTGCAGAGGGCATCGAGAGTGGAGAGGCACGTACCTGTCTCCCTCAGTTCTCTCGAAATCTCCCTGGTCTCGTTTGCGCGTTCCACGAGTCGAGAAAGCCCTTTGACGCGTCGCTGCCCGATGCCGTCGATTGTGCATTCGAGGAAGCGTTCGCTGATGTATCCGTTGAAGTGGGGCACCTGGTAGTCGATTCCTACTTGTGGGTCTTTCCATCCGTCCTCGTCGAACCCGTAAAAGTTTGCGTGGACCCACCCTCGTCCGTAAATGTTGACGTTCGCGCCTCCTTCGACCATGTAGGTGATTCGTCGCTCAGTGTACTGGGTAAGCGCTCGATGGCCGGGCGGTATGCTAATAATTTTGGCACCGGCCTTGAGGTAGTTCCGCATCCCGCTGACGTTGGTGATGAGGTCGATTTGCCAGTCGGGGGTCGTCTCCCAGTGGTGAGGGATGAGACGAAGGCTGAATTCGCGAGCATTCGTAGTACCGGAGAGGTCGTAATCCGCTGAAGGATCATCAGGGAGGTAGAAGGTAGTCCATGACTCACAAGGTGTGAAAGGAGCGAAGACGCCGAACTTCTCGGCGACTTCGGTTTGGCCGAGCTGGAGGTGTCGAGCCATAGCTGCAGCCGAGCGAGAGGAAAAATAAAAAGGGGGGAACTCGTGTTAGCTCCAAGTCCCTTTCCACCTGTCATCCTGCTCTTCGAGAATATAACCATCACTTACGGGGTAGACGCGGGATGCAGACGGCTCCTTGTAGGGGAAGTGTACGAGAAGTCGAGCTGCAAAATCGGTTTGGTCAAGGGGAAGAAACAGTCGCCCGCGTTAGCCCTCGTTCGAACCTCTTCTCATGATGACTTACGAAGTGGGAGGATGCTTTGAAATGCAGTCGAGTTTGGGAGCTGCGATTGTTCATTTCCTTTCAGTCAGCATGGCGACGAGACGGCGCCGGGCTTACTCTACTTACAGGTGTTTCGAGTTTGCAGGTGGCGGTTGGATTCTGGAGCGATGGTGTTGAGTTTTGGTGCTTCTCTGTGGGTGAGGTCGATGGTGAGTGAAGAGGTTTGATTTGGAGGGGAGAGAGGAAAGACAAACCGAGTCCCTTTTGACCTGGCTTCGCTCGCTCTCTTTCCCCGCTCATTCTTCCTTCAGGCTTCCGCATCTGATATCCCACTCATTCCTGCAACTCCTACATCCTCCGGTGCTGTTTTGTGGTGCGCGCGTTGAGTCGTTTGAGGCGAGAGAGGAGCAGGCACTAGGTTTCGACTTGCGCGATTTTCATTCGCGCTTGTGGTGAAGCCTTCCCGTGCACTGACCTCTTGTTGACTTGGTCGCTCAGGTTGCTTCTTTGTTTTAGTCTCACCAGTTCTGACGCGTAAGCGTCTATTTTTCTGGCGGACGCCACTTGGAACTTCGCAGGACAACTTCGCATTGTCGGGACATCTCTCTTCGAGGGGTGCCTTGCGCATTTGCGCCCTTCGTCTTCCTTTTCGGCGATTAGAGGTACGCAGGCTCTTTTGGAAGACTTCTCGCTGATCTTGGTTATCAGCAATGCTGACGCGTTTTGGGGATTTCAGATCGTCGTTTCATCTTCTTCGAGCTCAAGCTCGTCGCCATCCTTTCATGCGACTTCCATTTGCGCTCGTAAGTTTGCTCATTCCCCTTTTATGTACATTTTTAGAGGGGTTTGTTGATACTCCTTTGATTTCCCCGTCGACATGCTACCTTTTCAGATGCTAGGGACATGGCGCTGCGAGCTGTTGGGCGCCAGTGTCGTTGCCTTCGAGCTTTTTGGCGAGCACTTTGGGGGGTCTTTTCTTTGAGTAGCGAATACTGACACTTTTAATTGCGGGATTTGCGTGGTCTACGGATGCTTTTCCTTACTTCTACAGTGTTCGTGAGCCTGGCCGGCGTGCCAGGGCTTGCTTGTTGTTGCCTGGGTTGACGCGTCTTCTTTGAAAGAAGGGGCGTGTTGACGGGATGCTTGTGCCTGGTACCTTTCCCATGGGAAGGAACCGCTCATTATCCAATAGTTGGCTTCGGGGGCTCCGTGAACGTTCCCCAAATTTCGGCGACGTCCTGCGCTTGCTTGATGTCGCCATTTTTGGTAAAGGTTCGGAATTCACCAGGCACCGACCAATCCCTGGCCAAATCCTGGTGGATTTCAGCATGATGACGACTGAGGCTACACATGTGAATGGTAGTTTTCATCCGAGTGCTCAAATCTTTCCCTCCTCCCCTCGCTCTTCAAGCCTATACACTTCGCCATCTTACTCGCACGCTTCAAGCTTCACTCCTCGGTTTTCCTTTCAATTCGAACTCCCCCGATTCTCGACGGAATCAACTTCGTTCGTCTTATCTGGCTTCACGCGTGAGTCCCTTTTTTTACTTTTCCGTTTTCCTTCTTCAGTCGGGCTGACGTGCAGTTTTTGCTTTCGGCTTGCCCTAGTCTTACTGTGCCTTTCGGTACAGTCTTCCACTTTTCTCGTGTTTATTTTGAGTAGGGTGACCATTACTGACTTCAAGGCTTCTGTTCTCTACAGCCTTCGCCGTCGCTTTCCAGAGCCTTCAACGTCGATCCGCTTCGCAGCTGAGACCTCAAGTCCCCCTGGTCTCCGTGAGTGGCTTGTACTGCCGGCGCCAACCTCCCTTCTATTGTTTCCTGACTGCTAGGAACGCTTTGTTTACAGGTTATTTGAGACTTCCCTTATCCGAAACGACAGCGCCCTCCCCGTTCTTTCGCGAGCCAACGCACTTCACGTTTGTCAGTCAGTAAACGCCTGAATGCTTTCCGCTTTCTTGACGGTGAGTTTGGGGCGTGTTTTTATGCAAAGTGGTCGGGAGGAATGCCAGGGCTCACTTTTCTGCTGGGTGGCTGATATTGCAGGTCGAGTGGGCCAGCGTCTTTTTCGCTGACCTTATCAAGTCACTCACCAAGCTCCCTGAACTTGATGAAAAGGAGGTAGGCCTTCTCTTCTTTGTTCCAGCTCCGCTTTTAGATTCGTGCTTGCTAATTTCGCGCTCTTTCAGAAGCCTTCGCCGCGTCGCCCAGTTTTGGCTTTCAGGTTGAACCTCCCGACTCGACCAACTAACCTTTCTCGTACGGCAAGCGCACTTACTCAGTCTGTAAGTCGTCTCGTTGTGTCTCGTTTTGTGCAGCTAGGGTCTAACCTTTATGGATTTTCTAGCTCCAGCTCGTGCTGCTGGAGCTCGCTCAGCGTTCTGGTGCGCCTCTGCTTCGCGGGGAGCCCGGTCCATCTGTAAGATGACACTAACGTGACTTTTGCGGGGGCCTGCTGACTGCTGTTGTTTTGCAGGTGATCACGACTACGGAGATTATTGTTCAGAAGACATTGCGTCCCCTTGAAGCGCCGTCTCCTCAGCTTGCTGCCCTGTAGGTCTTTCCGTTTCCGCTTTTTAGGAGCAGGCGAATTTGAGGTGTCTTGTGCCTACTGTTGACTCACGCTTTGCACTTCGCGCAGGTCCGATCGTTTGGCAGCTCTGCACCTGAGCGAGCGCACGCCGGCACCGCTCGATGAGTTGTCGCGACGAGTAAGTGGTACTTAATCAGCGTCGGGGGATGAGAACTGGGCGATTTCTTTGAGCTAACTCATTCCTTTGCTTTCCAGGTTCGCTGTTTCTTGTCTACCGAGTCGTCAAGCCCTGGACGTTCGTTTCCGTCCACACCTTTCGACACACCTCCTCCTTCGCCCCCTCCATACTCGTCATCCGACTTTTTGACGTCGACCGACTCAGAACCCCCTCCATACTCGTCTCCCGATGGTCGCTCGCAGCCAATACCGATTCCTCCCTCGTCACTGCCGCCACCTCGCCCGCTTCGTGTCGAGATTCACACTGAGCTGTTTTATTGCAAGGAGTTTCGCTTTTTCGGGACTCATGGAGTTGCTTACTCCAACTACGGGCCGTTGTTTAGTAAGTTGATTCCATACTTTTTGATCCTTCTGGCTTGCTAATTTGCTCGTCTTTTGATAGCTTTCTCGATCTTCCCCATTGCTCGTGTTGGCTCTTTTCCAAAGTTCCGCTTGGTTGTGACCTGGCTTTCGGGGGCTCAAGTGGGCAACTTTTTCTCCGGGCAATGATGACAATAGCGCTGGGGGCGGCTGCCCCTCCTCCGATATTGAAGTTCTGTATGACGGACTCAATCGTTGGGCTGTCTGAGCCAGTTTTTCCTTAGAAATTTTTACATGTAGATTCTGATAGCTCTGCGCCCTTTCTAAACTTGTAACCATCTCTAATTCTTCCGAACTCAGCCTTTTTGCGCTTGATGAAATTTTTGTTTTGCAGCGTTGTTTTGCCGCGAAGTTCATTTATCGGAATTCCGTTGTTAATTCCGTGATGACTCTGTGAATCCGCTTATTCATGAGTCCGCCCGGAGTCCGTTGGTATATTTTTCCGAGACGTTTTGTACATTAAGTTTACTACCATAGATAGGCTCTTGGTTGAGGAGGGAGGCAGTATTATCTTAGGCTTTCGGTTTGCGAGGTGCAGCTTTCCTTGGTCTTATTTCTACCCAGAATTTCTGTGCGGGTGCCTTCGCGGCTAAGTTTGGCGTCTCGACCTCTCTCTGTTTTCCTTGTGCTTTTGCCGACAGCTTTGTTTTTGCAGGAGGCACCTCGTTTTCCTTGGTGCTCCCAGAACCGTCAGATCCAATGTTGGGTCTCTTTCGCAGCTGTCTGTGGGCTGATACATCATGATCAACTTCCTCGTCACTGCTGCCTCGGTTGTCGGTGTTCGCAAATGGTGTCATTTTTAGAGTAGATTTCTTGGCATGCAAGTTCCAACCCTCGTTCATGTACCGATCGGGCACCCGTCTTGCCCGTTTTTCTGGTTCTTCCTCCTCAGCACTTTCTTCGGATTCCGAGTCTATATCTCGCTCTCGTTCCTCAAACAACTGTTCTTCGTCGTCAAGGGAGCGCAACTCTTCTTCGGGCAGATCTATAAGTACTTCAGGTTTTTGATCCTCGGCTGGGTTGTCGACATCCATTTGTTCGTCTCCTTGGGCTTCGGTGTAGCCAATTATCGGGCCTATAATTTTCTCGCCTTCGGCAATGTCTTCAATGGGTACACCGTCAATTCCGTCCCATACTTCCTCGTCACCTTCGTTGGCTTCGGGAAGTTCTTCGTCAAAGATGTCAGCTTCTTTGCGGCCACGTGGATAATATCGTCGGACTCGTCTGGCGGCGTATACCCTCTTCATTCGGGTTCCGTCAAGTTCCTCCAGGAGATATGATCCTTTCTTGAGACGCATTGATACACGATACGGTCCTGTCCATCGTGGCAAGAACTTCCCACCGTGGAGTGTGTCAAGCTTTGCATTGTGGACTAAAACTAACACACCCTCTTTCAATGGATCACGAAGACGATGGGCATTGACTCGATCGTGATACAGGACTGATGCTAGGCGAGCAGCCTTCAGTTTCTCGGCGGCTTTGATCAGAAGGTCAGATTTGCGCTCTAGCTGAGCAAAGCGGGCTCGGAGCAGTTCACTGCGTGTGTACTTTTCATCTTTCCAATCACTTATGATCCATGTATCCTCATTTTGATCTATCGGAAGGACTGCCTCCGTGCCGTAGAGCATAGCAAACGGGGTCATGCCAGTTGTTCGTCGCATGCTAATGCGATCCGCAAAAAGCACCATTGGAAGGTGGCGTCCCCATGATTTTGGAGTGTCACTGATCTTGATGAGACAATCAACTAGCGGCTGATGCCCTCGTTCCTCCATTCCGTTTGCTTCCGGATGATAGGGTGCTATCACGATTCGCCGGATTCCAAACTCACGGAGAGCTTTGATTACTTCTCCTTTGAATTCCGTGCCTCCATCTAGAGTTGCTTGGTAGAACCATCCAAATCTCGGAATCAAGACTTCTGATATGAACTTTGCTACTTCAAGGGACGTGATTTTTGCCAGAGCGCGTCCTTCAACCCAACCAGTGAGATCTTCGCGCGCCGTAAGTAAGTATGGCTTTGCGCCTTCCTTAATGTGCGTTACATCCATGTTGAATTTTCGGAAGAAACCGGCTGACATAGACGGGTTCCGTGCTTCTCGCTCTTGATTTGGCTTTCGACGCTGGCATTCATCACATGTTTTGACGTATTGTTTGACCGTTTGGCTCCATCCGGGCCACCAGGCGCGCTCGCTGACCCTTCTTGCCGTTTCCTCTCGTCCTCGATGGCCAGTCTCGTCGTGTACTCCCATCAAGAACTTTTCTTGTCGTTCCGTATCTAATACCACTTCACGTAGCATTCCTCCTCGTCGTCGGTAAAGTCGTCCGTTTACCAATGCGAAGCCCATGGCCCGCATCTGGAACCGATACCATTGTGATTTAGAGAGTCCGATGGGAGGTTCCATCGTAGATAGGTATTTGCCGATTGCAAGAAGTCCTTTGTCTGATTTGTAATCAGCCTCGACAAAAGCAGCTTGCCATTCGTAGATGGGTTTGTCGAGTTGAAGCTCTACATGTGCTGAGATGAGTGAATCTAAGTCTCGTGCTTCTTCATCAAATTCGTCTCGCCGTGCTCTTGACAGTCCATCTGCTAGTGTATGCTTCTTACCGGGCACATGTACAATCTCAAAATCAAACAATTGAATGAATCTCAGCCATCGATTCATTGGCGCGTTTGGTAGCTCTGGCGCATTAATCATTTGTACTAGTGCCGAGGCGTCGACTTCCAAGATGAAGTGCTGTCCCCATAGGAACATCTGAAGTTTCTTCAGCATTTTAGCTACCCCTGCCAATTCGAGTTTAGGCTGAGAGTACCGGGACTCGGTCTCTGTGAAAGTAAGGCTTTCATACCTTGCAGGCCGTCGTTTCCCTTGTGAGTCTTCTTGAAAAATTACTCCGCCGGCTGCCACTTGACTTGAATCAACTGCGAGAATAATCTTCCCAGCACCTGCTCCATACTCAATTTTTGCCAATAGCAGATCTTTCCCGACAATCTGTTTGAGCTGCTCGAAGCTCTCTTGACATTCGGTTGTCCAGATGAATTCGGCGCCATTGCGGGTGAGGTCACGTATGGGTCTTGCAATGTCGGCAAATTTTTCAATCCAGATTCGCACATAGGTGCAAATCCCCAGGAATCCTCGTACTTCGGATACATTGATAGGTACAGGAAAGTTTGCCACTTTGTTTTTCGTAGCTTTCGACATGCGCCGACCTTCTATTGAGCAGACAGTGCCAACTATGTTAAGGGCGGGTACTATGGCCGCCGCTTTTGGTCCGGAGACGGTCAGACCTGCTTCTTCAAAGCGAAAGAGTACCCTTTCTAGTGTGATGGCATATTCCCAGACGAACCTTCTGATTCCTGGGTTCTCTGGAATTCTCTCATTATCATAGATTGAAGTCGGTCCTTTGATTCCTACGTCATCTACAAACACACCAGCATACTCAGGGATTTCTTCGGCCAAGACATGGACCATGACACGTTGGTATTCGGCAACTGAATTTGTCGCACCAGTTGGTAGTCGGGTGAGTCGCTTTGGTCCTAGTGGTGTTTGAAAGGTAGTAAGATCTCTGGATTCGGGGGCAAGCTCTCGCTGGTCAAACCCGCCGTAGACATCCATTAGTCCTAAGCATGCTCGCCCAGTAAAATCTTCAATGAAGTCTTCCATGACTGGAGGTAGCCCTGCGTCTCGTATAGTAACCCCATTTAGTGGCTGCAGATCGTGTACTATTCGGTACTTCCCGTCTTTCTTTGCCACTACAAACCATCTTCCTGAGTAGGCCGAGGTTGAGTTCTCATAAATTCCTTCTTCCATACGTAGCTTGAAGGTCTCAATGATTTTCTCCCTTGCCGCCAATGGGATCGGTAGTGCGGACTGGCGCCATGGTACGTGTGGAACTACCGGAATCTTATATGGATCACCATATGACTCCTTAAGTTTTCCTCTCTCCTTACCATCAAATGCTATTGACTTTTCCCTTAGGCGTAGCACCATTAGAATCAGGTTTCGTTCTTCATCGCTAAGCCATCCTTCTGGTCCAAAATCTAATAGGGCAATTCTCTCTTCACTTAACTTGCCTCCAGGTACAAATCTTGGCATGTTAGGTTTGAGCGGTGTTTGGTAGGGATCTCTCGAGAGAGGTGGTCGCCGTAGAGGCGGGTTGTCGGTAGTCGGCAGTGCAATGGGTATCGGTAGAATCTTCTTTCCTACAGGTTTATACTTTGTATTGACTTCAAAGATTATATCATTGTAGCTTTTCCGATCTTCTTTCAAGACTGCTGTCGCAAGTCTATGTTGATGCTTCGGTGAAAGACCTCTTTCCAATAATTCCAACGTACTTGCCGAGTATAGGTATGTGGCTTTGTGCTTGACTTCGTAGTCTTCGCTCTCAGCTTCTGAAGTGGTTGAGCTTTTGCTTTCGTCTGTAGTGCTTTCGGCTTCAGTGTCACTTCTCCAGGTTTTCTCGCGGGCTTCTTTGGTAGCCTTCTGCACTCCAGTTCGCCAGGTTTTGACACGGCTTCGGCTCGGTTCTTCCTCGCTTTCACTGTCACTTTCCCAGCTTATCTGAATACCTGTTTTGGCTAGTTTTATGACTTCACCCGGACTAAGCGATCCTCGTGGCACAATGATTCTTCGTACACCTAGAGGTTCCTTCACCTGACTACCCAGTGATGTGGCTTCGTCCAAGTCAATCTGTGGTTTTGGGCTTAGGTGTGCTCGGTCACCTCTCAGCCGGGTCACACCATGCACCGTATTTTCCCGAGAGGGTAAGGCACTTCGTTTTGACTCGGAGGGTAAGGCACTAGATTTTGATCCAGAGGGTAAGGCACTAGATTTTGATCCGGAGGGTAAGGCGCTAGATTTTGATCCGGAGGGTAAGGCACATCGAGAGGTTCCCACCTCTAAGCTGGCTTCCCGAGAATTTTGATATTTATTCTCTTCTGCCAAGGCGGCTTGTTTCTCTGCTTCAGCGTCTGGCTGCTGGCGGTCTCGCCATTTTCGCTCACGATCCCAGAGTTTCCATGAATACCAAGGCTCTCTCAAGGCTCGGCCTTCCCCCTGTTTGTCTTGTCCGTATGTTTGTTTCCACCAGACGGACACCTCATCTTCTGATTCTGATGATCCAAGCTGATAGGCTCTCAGCTCTTCTAGTTCCTCGTCATTTGATCGGCTGCCGTCGCAGCTTCTCCCTCGGTCCTCACTCTCCTCCGTGGAATAGTTTGACGCAAGACATTCTGATGGAACACGCGGATACTCCGGTCGTAGCTTGGTGGAGTTGGGGAAGTCCTGATTAAGTAGCAGTCGAAACTTAGCCATTGTCCATTCTAGTGGGTAGCGTTCTTTGTCTGGCACGCCTGCAGCCTTGACATCATTGATTGAAAATATGCATCGTGCGCTACATTCATGCTTGTCCCACTTTTTGTTGTAATCAGCCAGGGTGGCTTTTCCTTGCCACGTCCCGTCTGCTTGTGGTTTTCCCCAGATGAAGTCGTATCCGAAACCATGATGGCACCGTGCTTTGTTTTGCATTTCTTCTATTTTCTCGCTTTTGTCTTGTTGCGAGAAGAAGTGATCCATAACTAGTTCCTGCCATTCTGGCCGGAGCAGCACAAATCCTGCGAACTGACTTGGTTTTTCAGCCCACGGAATGGTTCTGGCTCTTGATTCTTTTTCACCTTCACCACTGTACTCGCTGCTTTCACTTTCAAAGATTGAGAGTTCAGCCGCCCGTGAATCTAGTTGTTCACGAGCGGCGTCCCTTTTCCCGACTTGGTGCTTTGACTCCTTAAGTTTACGGAGCTTACGTCAAAGAGCATTGAGTTAAGGTCTTCCCTGAGTTCTCGCAGTGTGCGTTGATCAGATTTGGGTGCAGTGTCCTTCTTCCGGCTTTCGTGCCGAATTTTAGGCCGTTTCTGATCCATGCTGGGTTTCGCCCATTCATCATTTCCACTGCTACTGCTAAGTCGGTATGGTTCCAGCTGTGTTTTGAACTTTGGGGTTTCTTTGGATGTTTCTGTGTCCGTCAACACTATCCTCCGGTCGTAGCCCTTTCGGATTTCTTGGGCTGTAAGGTGTCTGATTGTAGGTGGTTCGGGAGTTACGTCTCTCATTTCTACATCTTCGGTCTTCAATTCGACAGAGTTTGCAGAGTACGTGCTGTTACTTCCTCCCGATCCATTATTTTTCTTGCCCAGAGATTGACTGAGTTCAAACTCACGTGCGCAACGAGCGTCAATTTGCGATTGAGTTACTTTGATGAGCCGCTCACGTCGCTCTTTTGAGTTCTGAATCATGCGACTAATGATTCGAGACCCTTCAGATTCTTCCTCATCCTCAGACATATTGCTGTCAAGCTCAAACGTCCGCCACTTCCCTTCAATAAAGATAGGGTCATCAGTGAGTTCCTTTTCAGGTCTCTCATAAGCTGCGGTCGATTCTGCTTCGTCTTCATCTGTTCGTGAGGTATCATCTTCTGATAGGAAATGCAAATTTCCTACACCTTCCACTAATGAATAATAAAAGTCATCATCCATCATGAACTCAGTAGGTTCTGAGTCATCGTCGTCTTCGGGGGCCGGCCAGTCTTCTTCTATGTTGAAACTTTCCTCAGGGTTCACCAGTTCTACTAGATTTGCTGTAAACACACATCCTTCGATGCGCGTACCTAGTTCCGTGATCAACTCCTCGCTACTCATCTCTCCAGGACTGATAATAGTGCTATTAGGCAGGAGCCCTAGCTCTGTGATCATCAAGCTTTCTTCCTGTTCGACAGAATTCGACTTTTGGTTGGTCGCAGGTTCACCTGAGTCAACTTTTTCAGCACATAATCGCTTATAAGCTTCGTCTGGGTCTCCTGTTTCTTCCCCTTCCACTTCTTTTGCGACGACATTGTTGATCCAGTCGTCCATTTCGAAAAAGGCTGTTTCCGATGCTGCCCCCGTGGTGGAGTCAGCAATGTTATTCGGCTCATCTTCCGTAGCAATGGTTCGATATTCATGCGTGTATAAAGCCATGTCAATGCTTCGGTATTTTCGCAGTGTCCTGGTTGGAAACATCATGCTTCCGCATTCCTTTTCCTTCCGCGGAGCCGAGGGTGGATACTCACACTTGGGTTTTGCATCTGGGTCCTGGTGATCTGTCTCGGTGATGATGGTCTCGGTTTCAGGGATCTCTTCTTCCTCTGACCAGTCAATCTTAGGTTTCTTTTCGAGCCTTATACGCCGGCCGAATAGTACCTCCAAGAAATGATCGTACTCATCTCTGAGCTCCTGTGCGCGTGTTGCAGCCTCTTCAGCAGTACATGTCAGAATCCAAGGGGACGTCTTTTCTCCAAGCTGCTTCCGCAGTTCCTCATGTCTTAATCGTCCGTGCTCGATTGCTTGTTCGGCTGCCTCAGCAATCATTTGTTGTTGCCGCTTTTCAAGCACTTCCGTGGACTCAGTGTGTTGGATCCTGACTGTGATGCCTCGATGTATCCCCATTGACTCGAATACATCCGGTTGCACGTTGTTCAATGGACGAATGGTTACTGATACCCCAGAATCGGTGGGAATGGCATCTACTTCCATCTGATCTGACCATCGCGGGCTTATTTTAGGCTGGTTAGGAGTTGTTGCAACGGTGTTTGAGGCATTGAAATCTGGTTTCCGACTACCATTTTTCTTTGATCTTTGCCTTTTTGTTTGGCTGGCTTCTCCGTATGACTGTGGTGCTCCTACCGTTTCCCATGGTGCGATGCCATCGGGGACAGAATTTCCAAACTGTGTTGGAGTGAAATTCCTGAACGCATCCGTTCTACGTAGATCGTGAGTTCGATTAGTATTTCGAGTTGTGTAACCATTCATAGCGTTGCCGGCTGATGAGGTTTCTTGCACATTTCTTGGTTTAGATATGCGTGCAGGGTGAGTATGCTGTCCCGTGCATACACCTTGTCCGTTTGGGTGATCGTAAATTTGATGAGTAGGCACACACCAAGCGCAGAATGGTCCCATTCGGCGGTCTTCGTTTATTTGTCCGACCATCGTAACCATCGCAGAGTCATAGTCACGAGTTTCCCCTGGCACTTGTGAAAGGTAACGAGATTCGTCTTTACTAGTTACTTCTACAGTGATTCGCTTCCCTTTGAAAGTCATTCCCATCATGACGGACCCATCAGCGTGGTAGCTGAAGCGTGCTTCCACTTGTCGCAGGAAGTTTTGTCCAAGCAGGATGGGATTCGAGGACCCTTTGGAGATAAAGAAATGAACATATGTTGTCACTCCCCCTATCCTTACTGGCACATTCTCGCTGATTCCTAGTAAGGTTTCCAATCCTCCACCTGCCATTCTCACCCGATGAGATCCATCTGTTCGAATGGGTAGCCCTAGTCGCTTCCTGACTTCATCCTGCATCATACATATCATGCTTCCGTTGTCAAGTAGAGCCTTGATAATTTCGCCTTCAACTGTAATGTTTGCGAATGCCAGTACTCCAGCATAGTAGGATTTCTTACTCCCCTCATATGAGTTTAGGTTGACTTGAGGTGTGTCCTCGTCTCCGTCTTCCCATCCTAGATAGTTTGCTTCGTTGTCGCCTAGAGGGGTACGTTTCCTCCGGCACTCAGCCACCATCATTTTTGCCAGCTCTGGTGAGTTTGCTAGCATTATACTCATTGGGATCGTAATGGGTTGTTGGAGAATTTTGTCTAAGAATGCTCTTGGATCTGATTTTGATTCTATTGCTGACTCCAGCTTCGGTCGTGGTGCGCTCGAGGTTGCACGTTGTTTCGTTGAATCTTTCATCTCCACATCCTTCTTCTCTACTGGCTTAGCTGCTCTAGGTACTCCCAAATCCTCAAAGAGATTTTCCTGCGGTCTGTATGTTCGCGGGGTTCTTATTTTTGGAGGTGGGATGTCTGCAGATGTGCCAGAACGAGGCCGCTTGGTCTGGTTTACTTCATACTCATCAACCCGGACGTTTCCAGATTCATAATCGGTATGATCCTCAATTTCTGGCGGATCATACTCGACTGAGTTCATTTGTACTTCTTTTCCAAACCGTACACGTTCCGGGTTGCGTTCATTGTTTGCTTCCCGGTTTGGTTCGCGCAACAGGTCCTCCTGTTCTCGTACCCAAGCTCTCATCCCTCGTGGATGCCCTCGCCCAGGTATGTATCGCGCGTTATATCGTATTTTTCCTTCAGGGTCGCGCCTGACTAATCCGTCCTTGATTGCTTTCGTGAGGTCCGCACAACCATACATCCAGTGAGGGTCTCCGTCTTCTCCTGCACACCATAGGCATAGAGGTGGTGGACGCGGAGCATATGGACCACCATTTGGGGTGAAAGGTCCATTTACTGAGTATGAGGGGCCAGCTGCTGAACCAAAGTTTCCATTCGTGGGACCTTGGTTTCCGTTTTGTGCAGCTGGGGGTCGATTTCCCCATTGGTTTGTTGGTGCTTGATTGTTTGGTACCGCATTGGCTCCTGTGCCCGCATAGTTGGAGTAATACGTTGTTTCGTATGCTGCCGCGTTACTCTCGTGTGGAGGTGCATCCCGTCGTGGTGCATTCCATCTTCCAGCGTTTGGGTTTTGATTTTGAGGAGGCATTGGGGGTCGAGTGCCATTTCCGAACGAGTTTCTTCTTACGTAAGGTGCACCCTGGTTTCCGCCATTTCCGCCAGCCTGTGCTTGTGTTGCAAGCTGGGCTACAGTTACTTGAAGCTCACTAAATTTCAGAAGTAAATCTTTCATTGGATCTTCTTTTGCCTTTGGCTCTTCCTTCCGTTTCGTGGGCGTTTTGGTTTTCTCATACCCTCGATCGGAATCGCTGGTCTTGGAAGACTTTCCACGCTTTGAGCTGGAGCGGGCTGAGTGGGACCGAGATCTCTTTGGTTTACAGTAGATGTCATCTTCATCACTTGAATCGGATTCGGGTGAATCTTCACTAAGTTCTGAATCTGAGTCTGTGTCAGAGTCTGGTTCTCGTCGGCTTCGAATCTTTGAAATTTTACCCCTTCGAGCATAGTTCGCATAGATGCCTCGAACTTCCTTAATAATGTCTGCAATGGCCGGTAGAGCACATTCATCATCATCAACGTCGTTCCCTCCGGTTGTTACCAATCGCCGGGTATCTCTCCTGCTGTGGATCATATCCACAATTTCTTCAGGGAGGATGCTGAGGAAGTACCGGCTTTCTTCTTGTACTCCAATGATCTTCTTATCTTTGAGGTACGATGAAATTCCAGTAAACTTGAAATAAACTCGACTAACTTTCGATAGCTTGTCAGGTTTTCCTCGCTGTTTCAGTTTTGCTACAAACTTCCGTAAGGAAGCGAGCGAGTATTTATGCTTTTCCTCATCGCAGAATGCATCCCTCATGGACTGCTTGAGTAGAGACCAGTCTCGGGTTTTGTAACCCGGCATGTCCTCTATCATAGTAAACCATTCTAGTTTGCAATACATTGGTAGGTACTCGGCCATAGTTTCCTCAGGGTGTCCGCGCGAGCGGAATTCCATCTCAAACCGTTTGAGGAAACGGGAGATATTTTGGCCATCAAACAGATTCAACTTCACGTTAGGGATTCTTTGCTGATTTTGAAAGGGCGCGCGCACGTGTTCACGTTGATCAGAAACGAACGATCTGGTAAATGAGTGCGTGTCCCCGTGGTTTTCGCCATCAGGTTGTGTAGTATCTCTTTCAGGACGATGAGTCTGAATGTAGGGGTGCTCACCATCTCTGCAGCCTGTAGCAGCTGTTTTGATGGTGGCAGGTGGAGTTGCCGAGGAGTCGGAATCCATTTTTGGTGTCTGGGTGTCGAGTGTTGGTGTCCGCGTCGACTGGTTTGATGTGCTTGTTGAGATCAAGAATCTTTATTAAAAAAGACGATGGTGAAATCAAATAAGGCTTTTGGGTGTGTTGAGTGGACTGTGTCGGTGTTGAGTTCTCGAGTTGTTGGTATTCGTGTCGAGTCGTCGGGCTGCTTTGTTAAATCTCAAGGATCTTTATCTAAAAAGACGACGGTGAGTTCCAGAAAAGACTTTTGGTTAGGGTCAG
>JASZXU010000528.1:0-18950 GCA_035521515.1 Phenoliferia sp. Uapishka_3 | reverse complement strand
CCCCAATGCCATCGCTTTGAGTCCTCCCCCTCCACCTCCCGCTTGCCTTAGCTGCTGTTCCACTTCCTCCTCGCTTCCACCCTCGTCTTCACTCCCAGTTTCTTCCTCTCCATCACGCTGAGCCCTCAATCCTCCCATATCATCATCATCCGAGTTGTCATCAGAGCTTCCTTCCAGCATTTTCTGAAGGTTCGCGGCGGAGAAGGTGGGAGTGGTGTGATGCTTTGCTGTCTTGCGAGAGGGCGCTGGCGAGGCATCAGAATCGGAGCCGTTATCTTCGTCGTCATCATCGAAACCACTTTATGGGGAGAGACATCAGTGGAGGGAAACAAAAGGGAAGATTAAGGGAGGGGATGATTTACGGTTCCTACGAAGAAGCCATCCACTCAATTGGTCAACATTCAAAGTATCTAGATGAGCTTGAGAGGAGCGGAGACAAACATGACGTCTCTTTCAACTGTTTTTCTGGTTGACCTTTCCTTGACACTGCTCGCAGCAGGGCCTTTAGCGAGAGCGCTGGACAAGAAAAAATATCGTGAGCATAATATCTTCATTAATCGACGCAAACTATACATGCCTGGTTCATGGCAAAGAGTGTATTCTCCTTACGCGTGTCGCAGACGTGACTAAGTGGGAGGGACGATATCAAATTAGGCCCTAACCGTTGGCCCAAAAGAATCCGGCTGACTTACCAATACAATTCCAGCTGCTGCCCGGCCGTACAACTCTGACAGGTTATAGCTTTGTAGTCGTAAGTACCCTCCTGCTTGTGTTTCTTCTTCCATGCTGGTCCGACACCAAACCATGTTAGCTCCCAGCCGTCTCAACTTGAACACCTAGTGAGGCTCGATTCATACCTTGCTGGAAAAACCTCTCGATTTGAACTTTTGAATATTCCCTTTGAGGCTTCGACTGCATGGGAGAGCGAAATCATGTGTGTTAAGAGTCAGGTTTCGAGTTTGTGCGTCCGCGAAGAAGGAGTTGTGCAGACCTTTTTGCAGGTATCGCAGGAGCTTCGAGCGTCACAGATTAATACCTTTTTTTCAGGCCCCAAGGAAGAAAGACCTACATCTCCTGGTCTCTTCGGTTTTTGACTTCCTGCGGGAAAGCCATCTATCAGCGGTCTCCTCCTCTCATACGTTCTGAAAAGAGCTAGTCACCCAGGGTTTGGGCTCCCTCTGATCCTGGTAATTGCTCTCTCCATGTCTTTCCTTCTGCTGCCCGTTCGAACTGTCACCATCTCCGCCTCTCGCCCCGTCGCTAACCCGACCTGCGAGCAAGCTTCCCTCGCCAGCCGACGTGCGCTTCCGTGGGTCCGTTATCTGCAGCCTGCGATCCATTTGGGAGGGGTGGTTCTTGCTTTTGAAGGGTTGACTTGATGAGGGGTTGCAAGAGCTTCGGCGCCCCACCTCAAGTCCTTTCGCGCCGAGGAGGAGTCTGCTCGACTGGCTTGACCACGATTTCTATCTCAGGGGCAACTCTTCTTTGTACATCCGCCCGCAACTGCTCTTCCACACTTGACGTCAAGTGATACGCATGCAGATGCAAAACTAACTGCAGAATCTGGTCGGAGTCTAGCTAGGCTCTGTGTAAGACTTCACGGCATTCTGATGGACTGCGCTTGATCACAGAATCGACTTCGCGCCAAACAAACGGAGCAATCACCTACCAACATTATTGATCATACGGCCTCGAAGTCTTTCTTCCTGCAACCACTGCCAAAGTTCCACCCACTTGAACCCCTGCCGCGTGACAAACGTCCACCAGTGGATACGAAACTGAAGCCTCTTAGCCGAGGCGTTGTGGAACATATGTATCCTGCAGGAGATGTGGGAGTCGGCTTTGCAGGAGATCTTTGACCTCTTGCTGGAAGGAGTGGATGGAGAGGAGATCTGCTGAAAGGGCACCTCGGAAGGCTCGGGAGTAGTGGGGAAAGCATCTCGCTCAATCTCCCGTGCAGGCGTCGTCTGTCGCCCTCGTTTGTTGGTGTCACAGACCATACCGACTCGCGGGTTTCGATGTGCCGTACTTGCGAGGTTCTTCTTCGAAGTTCTGACACGAGAGGAGGTGCACGAGACACTGGAAACGTCCGTGTTCTCCGATTCGCGGGATCTGCCCACTTTCTTCAAATAAAATGGATTTTGGTCAAGATTATTAGTGAGGGCTATCGAACCAGCTTCAGAATTCAACGCCTCAAAACTATCACAAGCTACACAAGAAATTAAGCGCTGCTGCCGCCACCATCGACGTCCCTCAAGCAAAACTGTTCCCGAAATGTCCGCGAAGCGCGTCGTCGTAAATTTTCCTCTTCTCCTCTCCAAGCTCGTACCGAGGCGGCCCACTCATCACTTCTGATCCTTTCGAAGAGAGCCAAATCCAGGCTTCATCAACCCACCACTTATCATGACCGTCTGCGCAAAGAAGTCAACATGAAACGCAGGTTCAGCGCCCGAAGAAACACGAGATTTCTCAAAACGCACCGCTGTAGTATTTGATGCCTTCGATGCATACAGAAAACTGTCGACGGGGAATCTTTTAGTCGCTAGGCTCAAAGACTACAGTCCGAGGACTTACCTTGTCGTAGACTTCCCACCTCGCACCTCTCCACCCCGCGTCGCCAAACCCGTGCTCCGCAATCACCGCCAAAAGTGCGCCATAAACTTCCTCCTTATACTCTCGCGCCCAATAGTAGTTTGTATCACCCGAGAATCCGTCATCGATGACGTCTATCCCAAAGCTCTCCTCACCCTCAATAATACGAGGAGCTCGCCCCAGTAATTCTCGAAGGGCAGTAACGGACCTGGAAGTAGGTAAAGGGTGTTTAGGTCTTGCTGGATAATCGTCGAGGACTGATAGACGACCGTTCCGTATAGCTTTTCCAAGGATTTCGAGTTGGTCGCTCCTCCCCAACATGCATCCCTCCTCTTCCATCTGGCGCAAATACTTGAGGCAGGCATTAAAGATCCAGGGTGCTGGGAACCTGGCGCTGAGGTTGTTGAGCTTCGTCTGATATGAGGCATCCTGCGTAGAATTGTAGGCGACGCCTTTCTGTACGAAGTAGACTTGCGGCGCTTGGACGTCGGGGATTAATTTGGGCTCGGGGAAATTCGAAGGAGTGTTCTTGGGGTTCTTTAAGTAAGTGACCTTGAGTTTGGAAATGCTGAGGTATTGGAGCAGGGTCAGCAAGTCCGGACCAGAGTCCTAGCCATTTACACACGCACTAAGCTTCGAAGCCTTCGGGGGAGCCATGTTTTTTCCAAGCAGCTCTCTCCACTTCAGTCTCTTGGTAAAGGTACATCCTGTAGTCCGCCGCGGTCCTGTCAAGAACTTATGAGACGGAGAAGCCACTCAAATGCTTCGGCAGCGTCAAGTCCGCGGACGTACGTTCTCGTTTCGAACCTGAGGGGCTTGAGGTCGGAATCACTCAAGCGATAAAGCTTCTTAGCGTTACCTCGCGTGATCTGCAGGACAAATGATGGAATAGTTCGAAGTTTGGCATCTCCGCGGACAAAGGGAAATTGGGTGGCGAACCTCTTGTCCACCTGGTACTGAGCTACGTCGCCATTTCGAGGGATCTGTGGGAGCTGGTTTGGTTGGGGATTTGGATGGCGACTTGGAAGGAGACTTTCTGATCCTCTTGGGGGTTGCAGTGGAGGAAGCTGGGGCCGGCCCACCGTTGGTCCTTGCTGGAGGTGTCGATTCTCGCTCGCAGTGTACAGCCTCCTCCATACCGAAAGTGAGCTGGGGGTAAGTCGTGCTGTTACCTTCGACCGCGTTCGAGCAGGCACCAGAAGTGGGGAAAGAAGGGGCTTGAATGAAACCAGACATTCCATGCGGTGGTGTAATCCGCTTCTGAACCTCGGCTTGGAACTGCTCCGAACGTTTTGTAGCGAAGTCGCCTAAGCTCGCACCCAAAGGAACGCGTCGGATGGTCGTGACACAGCGAGGAGCATCAACACTCAGGTCGGCCAACACCTGCCGCTGTTTGAAAACACCAACAGCTGCCAGGCCTGCCGCGAGCCGACCATTTTCATCTGCCGCCGCTTCCACTCGTCAATCGCCAGCAGCACAGAGATCGAGCTGGTCCTCGTGGAGTAGGAGCTGGGTTAAAGAGCTCAATGGGAATGCGAGTCAGGTACGGACTCACCTGAAACCTTGGGAAGGCAGAGGCGCTGACTATTGGTGCGTGCGTTCGACAGCGGAGGAGCTTCCATGCGTCGAGAGGACTTCGGGCGGGTAAGGATCCGTACGGCGTACTGGGAGTCGCAAAGGATGCCAAAACGTCGGATATCAAAAAGGCCTATTATCAAGTACGTGAACGCCTTCAATACAAGCTTTGGCGTCGCAACTAATCACGGGCCTCGCAACAGCTCGCCAAAAAGTTCCATCCGGACTCGAATAAGGAGAAGACTGCCAAGGAGAAATTTGTAGAGATCCAGGAAGCATATGATGTACGACTTTATGATGTTTGTTGCTCGCATGTACCGCGAAACTAACCTAGAAACTTCCAGACACTTTCCGACGACAAGAAGCGCGCCGACTTTGACCGATGGGGTTCAGCTTCGCAGCAGCAAGGCTTCGACTCAGACGCCTACTCTCGCGCAACTTCTGGCTTCGGAGGCGGAGGCGGATTCGGAGACTTCTTCAACCAAGGCGGCGCAGGTGGCGCTCAAGGGTCGGACATCTTCGAGTCGCTCTTTGGTGCCTTCGGAGGTCGTGGAGGACAGGCTCGACAAGGACAGAGCCAACCTGTCGGCGAGGATATCGAGGTTGCCATTTCGCTTCCTTTTGTCGACGCTGCGAAGGGAACCATTCGAACCGTCAACATTACCCCCGTCGTAGACTGCAAGACTTGTCATGGAAGTGGACTCAAGGAAGGCGCCAAAAAAGCCGCCTGCCGAGTCTGTAACGGAACTGGAACGCGAACCTTCACGATCCAGAGCGGATTCCAAATGGCTTCGACTTGTAACGCGTGCGGAGGAGCTGGGCAGGTCGCGCCCGAGGGCTCGGGATGTGGAAGTTGTGCTGGAGTTGGAAAGGTCAGGGAGCGGGCAACAGTCGAGGTCAAGGTGCCGCCAGGAGTCGATAACGGGATGAAGATTCGCATCGACGGAAAGGGCGACGCACCGATTGGCGGAGGCAAGGGACGTGTTGGAGACCTTTATGTTCGGGTCAACGTCCTTCCGTCCAAGATCTTTACGAGGCAAGGATCGAACTTGTACGAGGATGTTGCGGTTCCGTTTTATACCGCTATTCTTGGAGGTCGCGCCAGAGTTGCGACGCTCGACAAGGAGGTCGAGGTGAAGGTGCCAAATGGTACTCAACCTGGAGAGGAGATGGTTCTGCGAGGCCGAGGAGTCAAGAAGCTGTACAAGGAGGAGTATGGCGACTTGGTGGTCAAGTTCAATGTCACCATGCCCAGGTAAGTCCTTCATTAGCTAAGGACTCGAAGGGCACAGTTGCTAATATTGTACTCCAGATCTCTCACTCCAGCTCAGAGGCGAATCTTGCAACAATTCGTCTCCGAGACTGAGTTCCCTGGCTCGGCTGCTTATGCCCCCACTACTCCTCGCGCACCCGACACGCCACCAACAACTCCCCCTCCTTCGCCTTCGCCCAGCAGCGCTTCGCCTGGATTTGAATCACAAGCCAAGCCACCTCCAAGCAGTCGCGATACCAGTATGCCATTTCCTCCCTTGCACTTGACTGTTTCGACCCCGACTGATTTAGTTAAACCTCCAGGCGACGCGAAGAAGTGGTGGGCGAACATGGATAAGGAGGCGGACCTTAGCGAGCCATTCACACCTCCCCCATCTCCCAAGGCCACGCCAGCTGCCTCCTCATCTTCGGCGGCCCCACCACCTCCTTCACCCTCCTCAGAGCCAAAGGCCGCCCCCGAAGAGCCGAAAGAGCCTCAGGACGACTCACTGTTAGGAAACGCATGGAAAGGTCTCCGCTCTTGGCTTCCGAAAAAATAGATAGGAGAGGGTAGAGTATTGACACCTCTCCTTTTTGTGCAGATGGGAAGGAAAAAGATGAGAAGAAGCAATGAGTAGTGGAAGCCGGTTATTTAGGCCGCATACTTGCGCGAAAATCATCACAACTCTTGCACATAGCGTAGCGGACTCAACCCAAACGAAGAAACGCCTTGGCCTGATCGAACGAGAAAAGTCGTGACGAACGGCAAAGTAGACATGTCGACGGCATCGTTGGCCTCAGTTGCAAGTCGCACGTCCGTACCGACAGAAATCAAAGGGAAAAGCGAGTCGTGAAAGTCCGAGTACTCTATGTATCATTTACAACAAATCGAATGTCAAGTCCTACGTATCATAGTCTTTACGAACCAGAATCCCTTGCTCCCTGCGCCGTTGAGCGTCAAGCCACTGCATCGCCTGTTTGTACGATCGGGGAAGAACGTGCCGAGCAAGCGGCTTGTCACTCGAGAAAGTGAAGTGGAAAGTATTTGTGACATGCTAGAAACGCACGTCAGCGGCAGGTCGGAACTAGAAGGTACAGAGGACCTCTCACCTTTTCGCCTGTTGCGAGATTCCTGCTCCCGGCTGTAAAGTGTCAAATAGCAAGTCAGATATAAAGTACTGAAGGTTCAACTGGACGTTCGGCATTACCTTCAACGGCGACATGGAATGACTTGTGCTCTCCGACGATGGGTGAGAAGGTAACGCGGCTATCTAGTGTCAAAAGGGAACCTATTTCCACCGGCAGCGCAAAGCGAAGCTCACTGCGAGCGAGCATTATCAGCAGTCGTGTCCTCAAACTTGTGGTGTGGCGAGGTCTCACTCCAAAGCGAGGAAGGTCACCGGGGTTTGGGCGAATAAACAAGCGGTGCTGTAGGCGGTCTCGTAGGCTAGTCGCATAAGGTACCCTCCGAAGACTTTGTTGTGTACTATTGAAGCCAATAGGTATTCAGAAAAGAGCTTGGATTTCGGCTTTAAGTTACTTACCATTTCGCTCCTGAGGGTGCATCAATAAAGCAGAGTTGACGTTCGTATCGCTCATCCAAACCACGTCCGATGGGGTAGGAGCATTTCGCTTGAAGATCTCCGCCTTTCCGACGAACAAATCGTGCATCAATTTGGCTTCCTGGGAGAGAAGGTTGCGCAAGTCAGCCTCGTGCGACCAAATCCTGGGACAGTTCGCACCTTCTCGTTTGGAGGCGTCTTTTCCAACGATTTCTGGCTCCTGGACTTCTTGCCCTCACGCATCTCTTTCCCCATCTGCCAAAGTTCTTCCTCTTCTGGGCCCACAACATCGAGCTGGGCAATTTTCTGCTTTCCACCGGTGCTCGCCCGACATGCCATGGCAAATCGACCGAGGAGAATCGTCTCTGCGGGTTCCTCGCCAGTGGGAATGGTGGAGAGACGGAGGAAGACTTCGAGGGAGGATTCAGTGGTGTAGGAAACGTGGCCGGAGAGGCGCAGGTCGGGGACTTCTCCTGAGGAGTTCGTGAGAGGTCGGAGCATGTCCATTCGGTCGACCTGCGAAATTTTGTTCAGATCTGTTACTTACTGGAAAGGTAACTTCAAAGGAACTTACGGCTGCAGTGACGATGTAGAGACCGTAAGATGCGGCGTCTGCTGGTGTTGTGCCGTCGGGCAAGACATGACGGTAGGCAGCCGTTCCTTTTAGCAAATGACTTTAGCTGGAAAGCCATGAAAGCATATCGATGACCAAAAACTCACCGGCCAAGGCATCAAAGTCTTCCCTATAGCCAGTCATTGTCAGCAAGTGACTCGCCTGAACGAGCCGTGGCCTTCGCCGAACTCACATAAGGCGGCCCATCCTCACCTTCGCTAACCCACCGATATATTGCTCTCTCAGCTAAATTACGATGTTTCAGTATCGTTCACAGTATTCCCCAACAGTCAGAAGTCCTCACAGCTGCATTACTCGAAAACAACAAATCCATCGAAACATAAGAATCCTCCATCCGCCTCTTCGTCGGCAACTGGGCCTCCAAGCGTTTCGGTGCCACCACATGAGGTTTTGCCGAGAATGCTCCAGATCCCCTCAGCCGAAGTGGTGCCACAGAGTGCTTGCTCGAACGCCCCAACTGATCTGTCGGCTTGCGGGTGAGCCTGTTAAAGGTGCGGGAAGGTTGGAACACGGAAAAGCTTACCTCCTAGACGCATGACACGCTCAATCCGCGTGACATTCTCTGGCTCGATAGCTGCTTCGCGAGCGAGCAATGAAGAGCTCGTGAAGGTTCGCAGAGGTGAGGACGCGCTCGCGCGCGAAACGGACCGCAGAGCTCGTGGGAGCTGGCAGATAAGCATTTGGAGCTACGAATTGAATATGATACGAGCTGGGAAGGTGGAGGGGAGGAACGGTAACGACGCTGGCAGAGGAACGGAGCAGCTCGGAGTTTACTTTCCCACGCTGGGCAGCCGCGGCTTGAAATTACAACTTGAATGCCGTGGTCGTCTTCCATCCACTTCCTTGCCGTCAACCACAGTCAACTTCTGCTTCTATGTGGAAGGCTTGCACTGCCTCGGTCTCAACCCTTGTCGAGCTGCTATGCGTCTACAGCTGCGCGCAGTCCACAGTGACCTCCACTCACGTTAGATAGCGAGGCTCTCAAGTCTTCACATCACTCTGCTTCTCTATCCTCCTCAGCAGAAGAACATGCAACGACAGGGCCGACAAGAACCGCAAGCTGGTGGCAACAACGGAGGGCAAAGAAACGGGAATCAGAATCAACAAGCGACCAGCACCACCTCGACCTTTCGTTCCACTTCAACATCCTCATCAACTTCACCCTCATCATCAACTTCAACTCACCTTTCTTCCGGCGTCATCGCCGCTATCGTCGTTTGCTCCATTGTCGTTGTATTACTCCTCGCCTTGTTCTTTGGCATGCGGTATTTCACCGCCCGAAGGAAGCAAAAAGCGGAACGCAAAATGCAAGAGCAGGAAGGAACGGATGGGAATATTGGGAGTCGGGAATGGCAAAGACGGATGGAGGAGATTGGTCTGGCGGACTCAGCAAACTGGTTGGCGTCCGGGCCATTGCGACGTCCAGATGCTGGCGACGGAGTGGACGGATCTCCCCCCACCAGCGTCAACTCACGCACACCACTACGAAGGGCGGCGAGTGGTGATCAGACGGGTGGGGTTGCAGAGAATAATTTGGGGCCGGCTGAGGACGTCGTCGGTGATAGCGAGGCAAGAGCAGATCATGACGAGGAGCAGCTCCCTTCTTACCGTACGTAATTCAGACGCCATTACTGTAGAGGTCGCTTCTTCAATCAGTGTATGGCCTTTGCAGAGCAAGCCGTCATCAGTGGACCACCGAGACGGCATACGGGAAGGTTTCCTGGGATACTTCGCAGGGGGTGAGAATTGCAAGCGATGTTGTGGCTGTGGTAAGTTCTGTTCCAGTTCTTATCTGACCTCATCTTAAGTCCTAAATGTATCTTTCTTCTGGTAGGTAACCTCGCAATGGACGCTGTAGCGTGTTAACAAGCCACAATTTCCAGCGCCAGCGGAGCGTCAGCCTCGAACTAACCATTTCAGCTCGTGCTTTGACCCGGGCCTGCTCAGCCCGCTTCTATCTCTAGGGCTGTACTGCCTGATTTACACACTTCGGCTTATTTGACGTTAACGGTGGAACTTTGGGACTCTTATGAGACCGTGGGAACTTGAATGACCAAGCGGCCCCACAAGTGTCGAACTCGCTCTCATCCTCTTACTCTTACGAAGCGATGCAAGTCCTTCCTTTCAAAGTCCATTTCACTGACGGACAGCTTTCTCGGCTTCAAGAACAGCTCAGAGCTGCCCACATCGCT
Source organism: Phenoliferia sp. Uapishka_3 (assembly GCA_035521515.1). NCBI lineage: Eukaryota > Fungi > Basidiomycota > Microbotryomycetes > Kriegeriales > Kriegeriaceae > Phenoliferia > Phenoliferia sp. Uapishka_3. Next base: position 9,144 of record JASZXU010000528.1, on the reverse strand, counting down.
CGACCAACATACGAGGCGAGTTCAGCCAGCGCTGGGCACGGAGTCAAGCGGGATTGGCTGGTTGCTGCCAAAAAGCATTGGGAGAACGGATTCGACTGGTGAGTATTCCCTACTTTGGGTTCATGCATGGTGGCTGAACGCTTCTGCAGGCGCGCGCAAGAAGCGAGGTTAGTTTGCCTGACACTTCTGATCGTCTACTTACTCAGAGGTTGTCGTGCAGAATCAACGAATTATCTCACTACACGGCACTAGTTCCGCAAGAAACCGGCCACCCTTTCAAGCTCCACTTCATCCACGAGCGCGCCAACAAGCCGAATGCTCGAACGGTGCTGTTCATTCATGGCTGGCCAGGAAGCTTCCTCGAGTTCATCGATATCGTCAAGATCCTTCAGAAGCGAGGCGACCTAAATATTGTGGTGGCATCTTCTCCCGGCTACGCTTTTTCCGACCCTCCACCCCTCAACAGAGCGTTCTACGACGAGGACGTCGCAGTATTGCTCAATTGCCTGATGCTGGGCTTAGGGTATGATAGATATGTGGTCCAGGTATGCTTTCTTCACTATAATCTGGCACTTTGCTAATCATGTTCGTCCTTCATCAGGCTGGGGACTGGGGACAAACTGTCGCTCGCTTGATGTCAATCAGGTTTCCGGCGGTATGCGGCGCTCATCTCAATTTTATGCCTTTCGGTCGGGCTCCAGACGGGCTCTTGGAAGCTGATTACTCAGAAGCGGATAAGAAGGGACTTGCGAGGGGTCAGGAATTCCTCGACTACGGACGAGGCTACTCAGCAATGCACCGCGAGCGAACCTCAACTATCAGCTTCGTGGTTTCCTCTTCTCCGGTCGCATTACTTGCCTGGGTAAGCTAGCTGATATACTAGCTGTCAGATCAATCCTGACAATTTGCATCGCCAGGTCGGGGAGAAGTTTCTTGAGTGGTCGGACGAAGACCCGTCGTTGGACGAGATATTGACATCAGCTACCCTTTGGTGGCTCACTGAGACTTTCCCTACGTCAATATATACCTACCGAGATGTAGCTCATCATCTCAGTATCTTTTTGATCTGTAGCTGACCTTTCTTTCCTTTTGTAGCCAGTGTCGGAGTCTGGGCGACCACAAGATCACGTTCGTTGCGCATTTTTCCTCTTTGACTCTCTAAATCCTTTTGCTATTATTTTCTAAATCCTCCTCCTCCTCCACAGTATATCCACAAACCCACTGGCTTTTCGAGCTTCCCACGAGAGATAATAGTCGCTCCTCAAGCCTGGGCGAAGAAATGTTGCAACCTCGTGTTCTACAAACAACACGAGTCGGTAAGCCGATGGTTATTCTGAGGTGTTTCAAACAACTTTAAATCTCACGATCGCCTCCAGGGTGGACACTTTGCGGCGCTCGAAAAGCCTGAAGTGCTGGCGGCGGACCTTCGTGAATTTCTAGATTTGGTTTGGAAATGAACGCAGGCTTAATTTCTCACATGTCGTGCTAGGGGCGTGTCTGTGCCCAGAGATTTTGCAAAAGATGATGAGGAGCACGTCGAAGAAGGGGTAAGGAAGAATGAATATCAGGGGATTGCTGACACTTCGTACGTTCGGGCTCACAGAATTCAGAATCAAAGTTCGTCGCGTTCCTTTACGCGCGTGCCCTTGCAGGGGACTTAATCACTCCTATTTCTGGCAGAGCTGGAGAGCGATTGATTCCGCCGAAGCCTCAAAGTAGTCGGTACGCGAAAGTCCCTCCCAGCTTCACGCCCGCCGCGCGCTGATCTTGCCACCAGGTGACCAGGTGAGCCCACGCCCACTCTGAAGCACCTCCGCAGAAGTTGGACTACGGCTACCCCTCCGACTTCACGAATCTTCGCAAGCCAGGCGCGCCGCTGCCGAGCTCAAATAATTTCTGGAAGGCAAGATGAGCTCCCAGCTGCCAGTGCCACAATATACACCTCCCCTGCGGTGCCACAACTGTATTAAGGAACGTAAGTAAGATGTAATAGAACTAAACTGAACTCAGTAGATATCGACTGACAAGTCAGGTTTTTAGTGCCGGATAAGGGCTTCATGGTCTGCTCGGGCTGCAAAGGGACAGGATCTCAAGCATCTTACTGCTCAGCAGAATGTACGTTTGATGAGATACACACGGTGGATATTCATCTTTGGTCTTTGCTAAACTCGACTCTCATCAGGTCAAAAAGCGCACTGGAAACCAAGTCACAAGGTTATGTGCACAAAAAATGTTGAAAGTCTGTACACTTTCTCTCCTGAAATTTTGGGGGGTTGTCCTCAGATTACTCCAGTTGTAAACAGATGCGAAGAAGCCGCTATGGCACACCCACGAAAAGTTGCCGTCGGCCAACTACTCGTCGCCTGGAGCAAGCAAATCGGAAATCTCACATGTGACGTCGTTTGCGCATCTCTCAAACTTCTCACCCCCAACCCCATGCATACGACGCATAGCCTACTGGTCTATCTCCAGTGGGATGAAAGCGATACGGACCCTTCGACATGCTTCAACGTGCTCGATACCGCGATTTTGAGCCATCACGCGCTTCGAACGCATCTTTGCAACATAAAAGCTATTTCCAAGACTCAGGACTTAGTTTCAGAATTAACTCAGGACGGCCTCAATAGTACGCTTTCTACTGAAGATGCCACGGGTGCCTCACTGACTTTTCTTTAGGTTTTCGGGGCATGGCAAACTCGCCCAAGGATCACTTTCGCACCACCGTCACTTGGGCTGTAGTTTCGTCGACCTCCGGTGTACCCATTCGTCAGGTTGTTTCTCAAGGCGTCATTGTAGAACCCAAGGACCGCGACACCACACCGGACTGGGAGTGGAAGGACGTGACCGACAGCGAGTGGGCAACTTCACGCCTGAAATATCTCGCCAAATTCTCTGAATGTACGATGGCAGCGGATTTCGAGATTCCCATTGAAATATCTCGCAGTCCGCTTATCAACTTGAGCTTTTTCGACATGGAACCAATGACTACTCGAGACAAGGCCAACCGAGAGCCTGCATTCGACTACTACATTGCCCAAGCTGTGAGTTGATTTGCAACCTTTCCCAGCAGACCGAAGCTAAAAGTATGCTTCCTCCCAGAGAGAAACCATAGCATCTCATCGGCGTGTGAGAAGATAGATACCTGCGTTTGATGTAACAATCAATAGTGTGCCTACGGCGAGAGGGCGCCGTAAGGGTCGAGCATTTTCAGCTCAGTGTCTGTTTTCTTAAATTAACGTACACTTGGATCAGTGGCGATGTGTTTTGAGATGGTTAAGCTGTGTCATAGACGCTCCAGTTTTGTTTTATCGATCGAAGCTCATGAGCGCCGCGGAGGTAGGTACCGAGGTGCCGAGTGCGGTTATGGAGACCTACACAGCGCTTTTTCTGGTCCCAAGGACGAGAACCTTGCCGCAAGACTGAGATTTCTAGTGTTGGATTCTCTTTAGCAAGAAGAAAAATGGAAAAGCCTTTCAACCTCAGGGGTGTCGACACTTCATGCGTTCCTGCTGATCGGACGCCATCCTTCGCGCGCCTGGCTTTCGGCGACCTCATCACAGCCACTTTGCGAACTGGAAGGCGTAGAGCTGCCGACTGTCCTAGAGATCCAGGGTAAGCAAAGCTCTCCTGGTGTCACCCCCACCGCAAGGCATACACTGACGACCTCACAGCCAGGTGAAGCCACGCCCAGTGTTTAAGCACATCCTCAGGACTTGGGTCACACCACCACGCAGACGTCTCCGAACGTTCGCAAGTCAAACGCGCTTCGCCGCCGTTGCCCGCCTCGAAACAACTTTTTGGAGGCAGAATGAGCTCGAGCTCCCAGCCGCCGCAATACAAGGCTCCCAGAATATGCCAAAACTGTACGAAGACAAGTGAGCAAAAGGAGTCAGTCGGATCAATGGACGGTCATCAAGAGGTCTCACTGAATTTTCAGTGGGAAAGAAGGACTTCATGGTGTGTTCCGGCTGTAAAGGGACAGCTGCCGCAACATATTACTGTTCACCAGAATGTACGTTCAATGGCTTTCATATCTAGGGAAAAAAAGCTGTGGTTTTTTGCTGAACAGGACCTTTATTAGGTCAGAAGGCTCACTGGAAACCAAGTCACAAGTTTAATTGCAGGAGCTACGTCAAAGGTCTGTCCAACCCATCACCCAACTTTGGGGGCATGATTTTCATCTCACTCCAGCTGTGAACAGGCGCGAGGAAAACGCTATGGCAAATCCGAGAAAGGCCCTCCTCATCCAAAGACTCATTGCCTGGGGCCGACAAATCGGAGATACGACCAGCGACGTCCTCTGCGCATCTCTCAAACTCCTGACTCCAAACCCCATGCACACGATACATAGCCTGTTGGTTTATCTCCAGTGGGATGAGAGTGATATGGACCCTTCAACGTGCTTCAACGTGCTGGATACCGCGGTTTTGAGCCACCTCGCACTTCAGACGCATCTTCGCGACATTGGCGCCATTCGACAAACCCACGATTTAGTCTCGGAGCTGACTCAGGACGGCTTAAATAGTAAAGTAGTCTCCTTGTGAGAGATGTAATGCGTGTTTCACTGAGCTTTTGTTAGATTTCAGGGGCTTGGCAAACACGCCCAAAGAACGTTTTCGCGTCACTGTCACTTGGCTTGTGGTCTCGTCGACCTCCGGTGTACCCACTTGCCAAGTCAACTTGCAAGCCTTTGGCGTCGAACCTAAAACTTGCAACACCACACCGGCTTGGGAGTGGAGAGACCTGACCGATCAAGAGTGGGCGACGTCTAAAATATCTCGCCAAGCTCTCTGAAGGTACGATGGCAGCAGACTTCGAGATTCCGAGTGACATCGCTCGCAGTGGCCTCGTTGATTTGCGCTGGTTCAAAGTTGACCACCGATTGACAACTCGAGAAAGGGCCATCCGAGAGCCTGCTTTTCAGTACTACATTGCTCAAGCTGTGAGTCAGTTCTCAACATTTCCGAGCAGAACGCTAGTTAAACAGAACCATTTTTGCAGAGACAATCCATAGCTTCTAATCAATACATGCCTTGGTAGAGACTTTGTGTGAAACATGACGGAGGGGGAGCAGACATATAGAGACAGTTGGTTAAGTGGGCAGTGTATGAACAGCGTTTCTGGTACGCTACAACGCCCACATTTGTGAATTTAAAGAGATTTTCAGGAAGCAGGGTTGGATGAGCCGAGCAAGGAGGAAAGAGCAACAGAGCTACAAAACTCAGGGGTAGTGACACTTCAGGCGTTCTTGCCAAAGGCGAAGACGTCCGCGCGTGCATGTGCATAGCACCGTGATCCCCGCGACCTCAACTCAACCCATCCCTTTTGTTATTGGGACGGCGAAGACCGATTGGCTTGTCTCAGGTTCCAGCTCGATACGCCAAGCGTTGTCTGAGCTTTAGTCGCCGTTGTATGTTGCATGCTGAACTTGGAACAGGTTGATCTGATTATGATCACTGTCCAGCACACCCGCAGACTTGGACTACCGCATTACCACGACGCAGCTCATTTGAATAATTGCAAGATCAACCCGCTTTGATCGCGGAGCTCCGCTTGAAGCGACTTCTTGAGGCTCAGCGCTCAATGAGCTCCTCCGCGCCGCCACAGCCCTATGTGTCTCCCGACTTGTGCAGGAACTGCGCAAAGCAACGTACGCAAATCTAGTGCCTCATCTTCGAAGGACCGTAACAAACTCTAACTCTTCTGCTTTTTTAGTGGCGAAGAAGAATCTGATGGTCTGCCCGGCGTGCAAGGGGACAGATGCACAAACACCTTACTGCTCATCCATATGTAAGTTTGATGTCAAGTATACACTGTAAGTTAGTTCTGCAACCATCTAGCTGAAAAGAGATCCCAATAGGTCAAAAGGCCGACTGGAAATCAAGTCACAAGTTTATCTGCGGTAAAAATGTCCGACGTCCGTACTCTCTTCCATCGTCCAGTCTGAGTGCTTATATACTCTGTCTACTTCAGTGATGAATTACGTCGAGGAACTCGCTATGGCACATCCAAAAAAAGTCCTCCTGTACCAAGTGCTCAAAGCCTGGACAAGGCAAATCATTAATTTGAGCAGTGACGTCCTCTGTGCATCCCTCAAAGTCCTTACTCCAAACCCCATACATACGACGCACAGTCTCTTGGTCTATCTTCAGTGGGACGAAAGTGACACGGACCCTTCGACGTGCTTCAATGTGCTCGATACCGCCGTTTTGAGCCACGAAAGTTTGCAGACACACCTTCGTGACATCAACGCTATTTCCAAGGACCAGAACATAGTGTCAACATTGACTCAAGACGGCTTAAACAGTATGCTCTCCACCTCAGAAGTGTCGAGTATTTTACTGACCATCTTTTAGACAAAAGGGGGATGGTAAACCTGCGCAAGGATCTTTTTCGCACCACAGTGTCTTGGGTCGTAGTATCGTCTACCTCTGGCGAGCCCGTTCGTCAATACACCTCGCAAGCCATGAGCATCGAACCCGTATCTCGGGACACCACAGCGCCGTGGGAGTGGAAAGCCCTTACCGACGAAAAGTGGGCGACGTCGCGTCTCAAATCTCTCGCCAAGCTGTCCGAAAGTACCATGGCCACAGATTTCCAGTTTCCGAACGACATACTTCGCAGTGGGCTTGATATTTCGAACTACTTCAACATCGGCCACCAAATGACAACTCGTGAGAAGGCGATAACTGAGCCCGCGTTCCTTCACACAGTTGCCCTAGTTGTGAGTCGATTCCCGACTTTCTCCAGCCAAAAAGTTCTCAATCAAAGCCTTCATAGAGAAACAATATAGCCTGTCATCAAATGATGACCAGATAGAAACTCATGGATGAAAGAAAAATATATGACAGGGGAATTAGAGGTCTGAGCAGGTATCAGAGCATGCCTTCGCTCAATGGTCAATAGACTAGTCTCAATTCAGACCAGCAGGCTTCCATACTTAACTTTTAGCTGAACTCAGATTTCCTAGGTTTGTTATTAAAACTCGTTCAAACAATTAAAAAGGGCACCGGCGAACCACGTTCAGGTGGCGGCACGGTGGTCAAGAAGCTAGCAGCCAAAGCGTGGAAGCTTAGCACAGAAGCTCTTGGTAGCATATATGCATACATAATTTTGCATCTGCTGGAACACGCAGACCCAAACCGAACCTCAAATCTCCGGGGTACTGACACTCCACTCGTCAAGAAGGCGTCCATAGCGCGCCTGCTCTTCCGCGAGGGTGAGCCAAAGACACCGCCCTTCACATCGAACGACCACTAAAACTTTAAGGGTGCTCAATTCGGCCTCCAGCTAGGTATGTAGGGCCTTATTCCAGTCTGTAGCTACCACCGTGTTCTGAGGCTAACGGAGCATTGATCAAGATCAACTCAACGACAGGAAGCGCCACTACGATCAAAACCCAGGCAGCAACATATAACAGCCTCCTTCCCTGACAACACAACGCAATTGCGAATCACCCCCACCTCATCGCCAGTGACCTTTCCGCTCACCACTTCTCAAAACCGTGTGGCGCCAATAACGTAATGCCGTCCTGCCAAAACTGCGCTGTAAAGTGTAAGATGTATGTTGAACTGAGAAGAAAGAAAGGCTCTTTGCTCAATGGTTTCGCTCTTTGTATCTGCAGTGGTGGCGACTAAGGATGGCTTGTTCAAGAAATGCTCGAAGTGTAAAGGCACCGTAGGGGAGGCGACTTATTGCTCAGCTGAATGTACGTACTCGTTGACGCTGGGATGATCAGTTGTCTCAAACCTACGCACTTGGTCAGGTCAAAAAGCGCACTGGCGACTTCACAAGCCTCGATGTAAGACCGCTGTTAAACGTAAGGACGCCCCGTTCGCCCGCTCCCGCTCCACCTCAACCCTTTTTTCTTTAGGTGCAAACGATCGCGAGGAGATGTCTATGGCGCACCCAACTCTTTCAGCCCTTAGACCAGCCGTCGGTACTTGGCTAGACTTCGGCTCGGAAATCTCACACAACGCGACCTTCGCTTCACTCAAAATCTGCACTCCCGAACCGATTAATAAAACACATACTCTACTCGTCAAACTTCGTTGGGATCAGAATGATCCTGATCCTTCGACTTGCTTCGACATTGTTCAGGCCGTCCCGATGCTTCATGGAGAAATGGAGTCGTACTTTAAAAAGATTCAGTTGATTCCGACAACGTTTGACTTGGTTTCGACGCTGACTCAGGATGGGATAAACAGTAAGCTCGCCCAAACTCAGTTAAGCAGGAACCTTTCATCGAGCTTGATTTACCTAGACTTCAGAGGCCAGGCGAACGCGCCAAAGCACCTAACTCGCTGCTGCGTTGCATTTGCCGCAATGTCTTCCGAACCTGGTCCCGAGGAGGGACTCTACGTTCAATACATACCCCTCCTCTCAGACCCACTGCATCGTCATTCCATTCCTGCGATCCTTTGGAATGAGCTCACTCATCCTCAGTGGGAGGAGCGCTATAAATCACTTTCCAAGTTTTCAAATACTCGAGTAGACGCAGGGCGGAAGTTCACTCCTAGACAAACAGCTTTGGGCTACTCCAGGGGTGGATGTTAGACCTTGCTGTGAGTTGACACTTCGCAAACACCTTTTTCAGACTCTAAGCTGACTTTCCCTTCATAGAAACATGACATGACCTTGAGAATGCCAAACCATCACAGAAGTACTGTAGTATGAGCTCACCAAAGTAAATGTTCGTTAGAGACACTTCATTCTCCAGAACTTAGCAGACGTCGAGCCAGCACCGCGACTACCTCCGACGGCGCGAGGTTCGTCGCTGTGGCTGGATACTAATAGCTCATCCTCGAGGTTCTGGGAAGGGCAATTCGACGATATAGATCTGACGCGGACCTTCCTCATCAACTTTCAGCTCCCACGTGAAAATTCGTGATACTGTTGGGCAGCGACTGTCGTCTGGCATTGAGATTCCCCTCACGCTCAAGGCTTCCCAGATAGAAAGAAGCGCAAGAAACGTCTAGAGCTTTGTGTCCTCAGACAGAACTCATAGCTGTAAAGCAAAAACCAAAAGCAGCGTACTCGATTCTCCAATTCCCCGCTATCTACACACACTCTCTCTACCTTCCTGCCGCCTTCCCAACTCTCTCCGCCACCATCCCCGCGACCATCCCCCCGACTCCCTTAACG
>JASZXU010000527.1:0-19002 GCA_035521515.1 Phenoliferia sp. Uapishka_3 | reverse complement strand
TGGCTGAAAGGTGTACCAGAATTAGGCGGGGTTTGCACTCTGTGACCAGCTTAAATTGGGATTCGGTTGTATCATGACTGGATTGGCTTTTTCAGGCATCGGATAAGGGCTAACAAACCTCTTCAGCAACAGAATGCAAAATTCTCGACGAAAAACAAAAAAAAAATCTTACCAAAATTTCTAAGGGCACCTTAAGGGCTACCTGAGCTTAAGCTTAAGGATAATTCATAACCTAAGGTCCTAAGGTTCCGCTTAAGGATAAGGTTGGCCATCGCTAATCGAAAGATCCTAATACCGGGTCAGCTCGGCCGATGCTTCACCGAAGCTTCCCTCATATCCTTTCTGAGTAATATGCCACCACGCCCTCTTAAGATCACCAATGGCCTACTTTTCACAAAGGGAAAGGGAACGTCTCAAGGCGCCCTCTGCGATCTTGATTGCAGGCCAGATGGAAGCTGGTCCGCCGCACCTGCTGCACCCCACTCCGTCGCCGCCGCAAATCCTGGAGGACCTTTCAACTCAATCACCGAGCTCTATGAAGGCTTGAATGGTCACGTCCTAGATGCGAAGGGCAGCGTGGTCCTGCTCGGAGGCCTCGTGCATCCTCACATTCACTTAGACAAGTGCTTTCTCTTGGATCGATGCAAGCTGGAGACTGGGTGGGTGAAATCTCATATATGACGGAGACGTACAGCTGATACGTTGATACACAGTACATTCGCTGAAGCACTCAGCGCAACTTCTGAAGCGTGCGGCTATTGATGCCAATAATCCGGAGTGTAGCTGATCGTACAAACCACAGAAAAGCACAGTTCAAAGAAGACGACGTGAGTATTTCAATTACACGAGTCTAAAGTCACGAGACTGAGCTGCTGCGATCAGTTGTTTGCTCGAGGACGTAAACTTATTCGGGACTCATTGTCGCACGGCGTAACTGTTATGCGAGCTCACGTCGAGGTGAGCAACCCCACGGGCCAACCGGAGCCCTCTGATGATGATTTTCCCTGCCAGATAGATCCGATCGTTTCCCTGAAGTGCCTTCACGCCGGTTTTCGGCTGAAAGCCTCCTTCGCCACCTCTTGTTCCCTCCAACTTGTAGCCTTCGCCCAAGATCCCTTCTTCTACCCCGATTCTCCATCCACCGAGAACGAAATTGCTGCCCTGTTCGACTCCACTGTCGATCTACATCTCTCTTCAACTCACGGTAATATCTCTGCCGTCGGCTCCGCACCATACGTCGAAAGATCTCGCGATGCCGCAATTTGCAACATCGAGAAAGTCTTCAGCCTCGCTAAAAAAGTTGGCGTGGATGTTGATTTCCACCTCGATTACGATCTCGATCACTCTACCCAAGCGCTCTTATGGGACGTGATACGAATCGCAAAGGCAGAGGGGAACTCGTGGGACGTCGGAGGTCGAACGAGGAGGATAACATTGGGACATTGCACGAAGCTTTCCTTATTCGACAATGCGGAGATGGATCGATTGGCCGGGGAGCTAAAGAGTATTCCGGGGGAGATACACTTTGTCGCGCTTCCTCCATCGGATATTTACATGCAGGGGCGGTCGACTGCTTACGCGTCGAGGTCTCGCGCTACTTTTCCAGCACTCGATCTTGTGAAGCGAGGTATCTCGTGCTCCATCGGAGTCAAGTAAGCACTTGCTAGAGTCTGAGCCTGATAGCGGCGCACTTACTGAACTTCCAACTGCAGTAACGTAGGAAACGGCTTCACACCACAGGTTCGGGTTCTTGTGAAGCCAATTCTGGCGACAGAAGTACTGACAATCTGACAATAGGGAGATGCAGATCCTCTCGCCCTCCTGCCGATGCTGGTCGGGGTATGGCAAAGTGCCCAACCCGATGCTCTGCACTCATTGCTGGTGGGTGTCAAGCTTCAACGTCGAACTCTACCATCTCGCTAATCAGAGGCCCTTGATGCAGGAAATGGTCACGATCTCCGCTTCTCTAGCAGCTGGCCTAGATTTTTGGTTACCAGAGAGTGAATTTGTCGAAGTCGGCGGCGAGGGAGTTGGGCCATCGAGCTTCACCATTCTCGACGGTTGCTTGGACTGGAAGTCGGCAGCTCTGGCGCCGAGTTATGGGCGGACAACTGTGTTTGAAGGAAAGATCACTGCGAGAAGGACAGTAAGCAGTACGGCGGATGAAGGTATTATTTGAGATAAGGGACCTGAATAGAAGAGGATCATGCCGTCTGCGAAGCTTTGGAGGTGATCACTGAACGCTCGATGTTCGATGCTCGCATTGACACTACCTACCGCAATTATTGTACAACATTGTAGGTCAAACGCAAGCCCCCACTCTTGCTACGTCGCCCCCTCCTAAGACTGGCTCCGTGTCAGAGTAATTTGTTCTCCTCCGCCAGGTGCAATTCCAGGCGGGAGAACAGCAGTCTCATCCGTCCCATCTGGTAATGGTGTCTGTAGTAGCTTTTCCTCCGCCTGTCAAAAAGAGAATCAAGTCAGGACTTGAAACACAGAGTAGCCGCCCCCAACCAGAAGCAAACGAACCGGCGCCTGCTAAAAATATCGATTGGATCAGCGGCGAGACACCCCGAGTTGCCAGAAATTTCTCACAGCAGCAGAACTAGCTCCCATGACGGTCTCGAATTGCTTCCAAAGGTGGTTGACTGGCTCGAAGCCGGCGCCGACCGTTGTAACGTTCTCGATGTTGCGATTCAGTTGGTTGACGCTCGTTACGCACTTCGCGAGGTTCTGTGGCCTAAAGCTTAGCTGCCGAAGGCGTTTGTGTGTGGCTATGTAAGCTTGCCTCTGCAATCTCGCTGATTAGACGGTCGCGTTCCCGCTCAAAGTGCGACATCGATGTGGGGGAGGGACGACGGGGCGCGCAACTTGCAGCAGTACGTGATGCGAAATGGCGGACCACGTAGGTAAATGTGGGATAAAGGAGGGCGAGGGGCGGGGAGGTTGGACGTAGTTAAAGCACAAGATGTTCATGAGCGACGCGACTTGACTTTGACAACACCGCGTCGCCCGACTTCAGCTCCAACACGACCTCATACCAACTGGAGACAGTACAGAAGTGGCTTGAATGGCGATCCCGACTTCTTCTGCGACATCCAAAACGCCTCGCACCCCCATCCCGCTCTTCATTCAATCATCCCAATATCGGTGCGCCCACCTCGCAACTGCACGCTGAATCCTTGCTGACCGATTCATTGTGGTAGAAATTGGCGGTACTCGAAGGAAGGACTGGAGCGGGTACGGAAGGAGCTCAATGTCACCGCCGTCGGCCGAGTGCGGAGCATGGTTGAGGAGGAACGAGTCGAGGAGGAGAGGGTACGTACAAACCATCCACAACGGACTCGGTGCAGCTATGATACCCTAGAGAGGCAGGCGCAACGAACTCACGCCTTTCTCCCGTTTCAGGTGCACCTGCCAGAGGCGTCGACCTCAGCTCCACCACCTCCATCCGAGATCGAGTACCTTACAGTTTCGGATGAACTCAGTCTTGTGACATACTACATTCAGCAAGTTGCCGCACTTTGCGCCGCGTTTGGATTCCCCGTCATGGTTCAGGCGACCGCAATGACTTACTTGAAGCGCTTCTACCTCCGCAACACTTGCATGGACTATCATCCGAAAAATGTCATGTACGTCCTCACAAGTATATGGAGAACATCAAGCCGCTCGGTAGTCGAGCTTTATCATTCTGACGACGTTCTTACTTTCCAGGTTGACTTGCGTTTTCCTTGCCACCAAGACCGAAAACCACCCCATCTCGATCGACTCCTTCTCGGGCAAAATCAAGAGCAAGCCCGAGGATATCCTTTCGCTCGAGTTTCTGGTCAGCCAAAGTCTACGGTTCGAATACAAGGTCCACCACGCCCACCTCGCAGCATACGGCTTGTCGCTGGATTTGCAGGTGAGTTCACCCGCGGTCTGCTGTCCTCTAGCTCTTCCCGATACTTCCTGAGTCTCTAAATCTGTTAACTCAGACTACAGAGCCAGATTCCGACCTGGTCTCCGAAACCGATTCGAAGGCCCAATCTTTCATCCGCCACTCCCGTCTAACCGACGCTGAGTTCATCTACACCCCTTCCCAAATAGCTCTCGCCTCTTTCCGACTCGCAAATCCTACCATTGTCGATACATGGATCGGAACTAAAGAATCTCGTCGACTCGGGCGAGGAAAGGAAGTTGAAAGAGATGAAGACCTTGCTCATGATGAGTTATTGAAGTGTCTCGAGGAGATTGGAGAGATGATTCAGATGGCCATCAAGAACCCGGTGGCGAAGGAGGCTGTCAAAGCGGTGGATCAGAGACTCAAGTGGGCGAGGAATCCGGAGAAAGATCCGAACAGTGCGCTGTGAGTGGCCACTTCTCTTCTCTTTCGCGATGTCCCCGCAATTCTACTAATAACCTGATGACTTCCGCAGGTTTAAAAAGCGGCAAGCTGAAGAGGAAGCGGATAGGGAAGAAAAAGCGTTGGCAAAGGCAGCCAAAAGACCCACGCTGGATCAGAATGTATTCATGTAGACGCGGATCCTCGTGAGTCGAGCTTTCAGATGCTTTGTAACCCGTACCACTGTTTTGGAAACAATTCACGGCAAAGTGGAGGGCGTCGCGACGCACATCTCCAATGGCGTTGGAGTTGCGCCGGCTCGGCTGGGTGGCGTTGTTGGGACTAGGATTTCGACCTTGTACTCATTGTTTCTTGTAGCCAAGGTTTTGACAGTGTCTAGCATTCTACGTGGCCTCAACAAGGGGTCAAGAGGTTATTGAGGCGCACGATCTGCCAGGCACTTGAAACTTCCCTTTATTCAACGCCTCCAGCCCGCCGGGACGTCCCTTTGTTCAAGCTCGCCTAGAGAAGGTGGGACTCGGTTACAGGTTCGCATCTCCCCTTTTCTGGTAGGAAATTGGCGTGAAGCACACGCCTACTGACTGTATAAATGTCTCTTAGGTATTGTTTGCAACTTGCCCTTGTTCTCGTTGCATAGAAAGGTACGTTTCATCTTGTCTTGCTGCTTTCTATCCCCCTCCTCACACTATTTATCAAAGACCTCGAAAATCAAGAACTTCATGGGAATACTCCCTCGCCACTTCCTCCCCCTCTCGGTACTCCTTCTCTCGATCTGCTCGACTTTAAGCTTCGCCGCGCCGAGTTTAGGGAAAGGACGCCTCCGCCGCGTGGGCGGAAAAGGAGGCAGACCAGCCCGCTCATCCGGTCGAGCAATCAAAGCCACGCCACTTCGTGCTCGTACGAGTAAGGGGATTGTGGAAGGGTACGCGGGGGCGACTAGCAACCGCTTCGTGCTTCCGTACGCGACGAGTCAAAGGTTCGCGGACCCAATCCCGGTTGCCACTCGTGCCGTGTAAGTGGGGTCCTTCTATTTTGCTTTCCAATTCTCTAGCTGATCGAGGTATCAATTCATGCTTCAGCTACAACGGGACTGGACTTCCGCCTAATCGTTGCCCGCAAGTCGACAGTCCCTATGGTACACAAACACTTGCGGAGGATTGTCTCTACTTGACGTTAGTACATGTCCTCCAAGCAAATCAACAAAGTTTGGCTCATCTCCCTCTCACTTCCACCATTCAGTATCTATACGCCGCCTGGTTCATTGCCTTCGAACTTACCTGTCTTCGTTTGGGTCAGTCCGCTTTTCAAGTCCATCGCTGGCGTGCGAGCTGCAGAACACTAACGCAACTTCTTCCTAGATACATGGAGGATCGTACACTGTTGGCTCGACCACTAACCCCGGACTCGATGGGGGCGTAATGGCTGCCTCCCAAAACATGATCGTTATAACTATCCAGTACCGCCTCGGCATTCTTGGCTTCCTCAAGAACGACGACCTGGGCATTAGTGGGAACTTTGGGCTCAAGGATATTATTTGTGCTCTAAGTAAGGTGGAAGAAACCTCTTCCCCGCTGACGACACTGACCTTTCTCTTCTCAGAATTTATCCAGACCGAGATCGCAAACTTTGGTGGGAACAAAGCATCTGTCACTCTGGCCGGCCAATCTTCAGGCGCGGAAATGGTCAAGACGCTACTCATGACTCCTTCCGCGAGCTCTCTGTTCGCTCGCACCATCCTCCATTCTCCTCCTCTCAACTATGGTGACCAACCCCCAGCAGTTGGCAACGCCGTTGGGGCATACATCGCTCAAGACCTCAACTGCACCAATATCGCTTGCATGCGATTGGCAAATGTGTCCGACATCCTCGTCACCCAGCTCAAACTCTTCAACCTCGGCTTTCCAGACGCCGATGAATATATACCTGGAGTCGAGGTTGCAGAGCCCATCAAGACCGTCATCGATGGAACGCTGGTTACTGGCTCATTTGGAGGCGCAACTCGGACCCCGGTTTCGGGCCGGTCTGCTTTAAATCCCAGTAACAAGCCTATGATTCTCACGTCTGTGCGAGATGAAGCCTGTAGCATCATCTACAGCGTTAACGGGTGAGTTCATTCTTCGCTCGTTGGGTCGGACACGGTCGAACTGACATTATTTCTGATTTCTGATGAAGTTTCCCAGCCTTTTTGTTCGCCGGCGGATTGGAATCCTTCCTCGAGCTAAACAGTTTGAGCGCACCCATCGCGGCCTCAATAGTAGCTTCAAAGTTATATCAACCTGCGACAAGCGACGCAGACGCCGCAAGAGCGACATACTCCACTATAGCGTCAGACCAGATATGGTCCGCTACTTCGTCGCAGCTAGACGGTGTTTGTTACTGATCATGACCTTCATCCTTCAGGACTTGCCCAATTCAACAAACGGCGGTGAACCTTACTGTCTCCGTTATGGCCCCAATCTACCTCGCCCAATTCAACCTCGGCATCAAGTACTCCAATCCTTCTCCCGCGGAATGTGTCGGAAAAGTCGACCACGAGTGAGCCTCGCCCGCGTAACATTTTTTTCACTTCATTCTTCTGACTCTCAAATTGGTGTCCTCTAGAGATGATATCTATGCCGTCTTTGGCACCTCCCCCACCCCACTCTCCGCGTCGCAACAAACTATGCAGAAGGATCTTCAAGCCCGCTGGAGCGCCTTCGCACATACCGGCAATCCCAACCCGACTTCGAATCCGATACCTCACTGGAACGCCGTCGCAAGTGCAACCAATCTGAATCTCCTTATTTTCGGTGGAGCTGCAAATGGTGCAGGTATTACTGCTGCGACTCAAAGGGCGGCACAATGCCAAGTTGGGAATGGGTTCTGGGGGAGAATCGTCCCGTTTGACGAGCAGAATGATTTGAACGCTTGATAGCCTGTATGCCTGGCACCTGGATACCATTGTCTAATGATCATATACCCGCACCGCTTTCACTTGCTTTTTAGCCGTCGGTCCCTCACTTAGTTGCCCGTTGGGACAAGGCAGTAGACTCGGATGTGTTCCTTCCAACGTCCCGGGAGTCAGTTGAGAATCAAGCAGATTGAACATGCAGAGTTTTCAATCGAAACTTGGTATAAACGACCGTCCAAATTACGTACTTCCCACTTGCTTCATACTAACAACAAAAAGGCAAAAAGTTCTACCAAGCCCCAAGAGTGTCCATCCATCCTTCACTGCTGATATCCGCCATGAGAACCTCCCGTTGCTTGTGAATGTCGCTGAGGCGAATGTTGCTCATGCTCATGCGAGTGTGAGTGCAATGGGCTGTTGTTCGGCGAATGGTATCGCTGCCTCGAAAGTGCTCGCTCTGCAAGCTTGTGCCTGTCCCCTCGAACCATGGCTCCAAACTGTGGCGAGAGGAAGAGGTCAGTGAGGTTTGTTGTTGATCTGGTTAGGGAAAAGTGACGCACTTTGGCTCCGACATCCCAAACGACGCCGACTCGATCCATGGCGTCACAAAGCGTGTCGACCAGGTTCAGTCGGTCGGTGTCGAGCTTTGGTCCAAAGACATCGTCACCGGACGGCATGGCATCTTGCCCAGAGGTGCCTCGCTGAACTCTCCCGCTGATGTCTTCCGTTCGAGATCGGTTGACGGCTGTAGCAAATTGTTCGAGGTCAGCGAAGAGCTACACAAGCTAGGGTGTTCGCGCCAAGAAACAACGGACCAAGGAGCTGCCAATCTCCGATACAGAATTTTGCTGGAAAACCGAAACTATGGAGAGGACGAGAAGTTAACACTCAAGAGCTGGATGAAGCTCGCCCGCTATTACGAACCAGTAGAGGGTGTCTGGCCGCAAGTAAAAGGTCAGTTCGTTAAGAGGTCAAAGCACTGATCGATCTGACTTACAAGGAATGAAAGCGGTGAAGGTTGTCACCCTTGGGAGATAGGGTGATGTACGCATATTTTCGTACACCGCGAGCTGAGCCACGATCTGGTGTGCTCGAGTTAGTTATGCAGCAGTACGGTATTCCGCTGTACGTACCTCGTAGGTAGAATGGATCCCTTGAAGACAGCGCTTCATAGAGTACTCCGGGCTGCCAGGAATTACCGGTGCAGAAGAATCAAACGGCAGCGCTGACAAACCCAATGCCACTCGGAGGTGGTGGAGGTTGACGAAGAGGCTGCGAGATGCAGAAGGCATCGTCAGTTATAGAATTCGAAGGCGGGAAACTATTGGGGACGGCGAACCAATTGAGAAGTATGAGAACCATGAGAATTGGTCCGTTGACATTTGCCTTGCCGTGTCGCACCGTCGCCAGAGCGTTCAGCCTGTCTCTCACCATGTCGAGCTGTCGATCCATCTCGAGCACCTTCGAGATATCATCCATTTGGGAAGATGCATACTCTGTGCCAAAAGGTCCGCCGACGGGTGATCCTACAGTTGGCAATGTCAAGGAATGATCAGCAACGCCTTCCCTTCCAGAACCGGAATCCGAAGGTATTGCGCCGCACCAGCTGGCCTGTACGACTCGGAGCAAATTCTCCCTCCAAGCAGGATGACCCTGCACAGCCAGGCGAAGGCGCTGATAGGAAGACCGTTCACTTCTTCCTCGTTGTCGACGTTCGTTCTTCCCTCGGGCCACCAGAGCGGATTTGCATGAGAATCACACGTTCCTTGCTCGTATAGGCTGTCGGCACAGGGCAGGAGAAGTCGAATGTCGCTTTCGCTGAGGGCGACGGGCCATCCAACACCGCCTGCTTCGAAACGGTCCAGTACGAAGAGAGCGCACCTGAGGAGAAGTATCAGGTTCCGAAAATCACGATTAACAACGAAAACGGCTCACATTGTTCTTCGACATTCCTCCAGCAGAATGGGTTCTGTGGGAAGCGGGTGCAGAGCCGGTGGTCGAAGACGTCGCTCACAGAGGACGCCAGTGCGCTCCGAAATGCGGTCTTCATCCATCCTGTGAAGACCCAGCATAGCAGCGATCCGCACTGCTTGTCCAAGGCTCAAGTTCGCCCGCTGATGGTCGCTTTTGCCCATCTCGATCATCGTCAATAAGGCGAGAGCCTGCGACCGGACAAAAATTGTCAGACCCGTCGCTGAATGTTAAATACTCGAAGGGTGCTGAGGGCTTACCTGGATTGTTTCGATGGTAAGATTCACTTTCGAATTTCCCTCGTCACTAACGCCCGTCTTGATAGCAGCCTGTACTCTTTCTCGTGCGCGATCATACCACCAACTTGCCCGCGCTCTCACACTCGGATCCGAGTGGTATGGAGCCGACACGGCAAGAAGAGCGAAGAGAAAGCACAGCGAGGGTGTGCGAGAGAGAGTATTTGGGTTATGAAGAGCATAGAGGAACCGAGGGCGGTTAATGAAGGGAAGGTGGATGTGAGTTGTGAGGAAATAAATGGTTGTGCTGCAGGAACAACAGAAGTAGAAGTCAGACCTTACTTCGTGAAGCAAAGCGAAAGTGGGGACATACAGCTCGAGAAGAAGGTCAAGAGATGGCAAATCTTGCGCCCAAGAGTTGGCGACTCGAGAACTGCTTTCGTCGGTCCCTTGCCAGCCTCCATCGGCAGCGATACGTCGAGGTGAGTGGTCCACCGAGTATTGTCCAGCTATCGGAGGGGGTCCGTGATGTTGAAGTGAAGGAGAGGATGAATAGGATGAAGAAGGGGCTGGGTGCCGCATTTCCAGATTTGTGCGGAGGTGGGGAAGGGTATTTCGCTGTTGATCGAGAGAAGAATGATGCTGGTGTGGACCGACTTCGTAGCCATGCTGATTCGGATCAGAGATGCTGGAAATGATGTGTGGGTCGGAAGGCGCGAAGGAAAAAGATTGGAGATGCGACGACGTTGGGAACGAAGGGTCGCCAGAGGCTGAAAGAGGGAAGCCGGCGTCCGAATCTTGAGGGCTGACACCACCGTATGGATGTGCAGACCCATAATGGCGATGTTGTTCGAGGAGTGGGGATGCAAGGTGGTCGCCATCTGAGCCTGGAGGTCCTTGACCTGGCGGCACTGGGCCGTAAACGAAAGGCGGTGCGACGTGCGAGTTTACAAAAAGTGGGGGCTCAGGCGAGCGAGTAAGGTGTGGAGGGGGTATAGAGAAGGAGTCGGCCGAGTGTGGAGGAGCTCGGCCCGGGTCGGATCGTGATGACCCCGGGAGAGGGGGACCAACAGCGCGATACGCGGCTAGCTCACTCTCAAGGAGGCCTAGGGAACAAAAGCGAGAGACTGGTCAAAAGGGGAAGACAGGGTGGATTTGGTGAAAGCAGAAGGACGAACGAATTTTGTCTTCGAGCTCCTCAGCTCTTTCGACAAGACGTGTATGCACTGGATCTGAGGGAAGTCCGGAGCAGGAGTCAACGCCTGAGGTACCCCTAACAGCTATGAAAGACGTACCTCCGTAGCCACATTCATGATTGAGCCTGAGGCAGGTATTGCAGGCAGCTGTGACAATCCAAAAAGTTCAGCGATAGCGAGTAAACATCAGGACATGTGGGGAGGCCGTACGTCGTTCGCCGCCGCACTTGACTACGGGGATGAGTAGCTTAGCTCCAACATTCTAAGAGTCAGCTCCTCCCGGCGAAATGGACGCACGTTTTCGTTTCCTGCAAACCAAGCATGCCGAACCTCGTGGTAAAGACGCCTTCTGGGCGGCACTCGCAGCACCCTTCTTGGATGAGCCTCCGCCAGCAGCGACAGCTGATTTGTAGTCTCCCGTCTGCCGCTGATACGCATAATCGCCGTCATCTTGGTCGCGACCCCTGGTAGCTCCCATCCGAGCTGAGCTGCTGATTGTCGTAGATGGGAAGGTCGAGTCGTACGCTTGACTTTCAGTGGAGGCTACTGAAGTCGAGGATGCTTTGGGCACTAGCGAGGAAGAAAAGGGCGAAAATAAGCCATGGTTCAATGAATAATACACATCGGTAGGCTCTTGCGAGGACCCCATCCCAGGAACGTCTTGATCATGAGTCGCGAGCCTCCCGACCAACCACCGTTCCACCGCGCACCACTGTCAGGCGGCAGGCCTTCAGGCCAAACCAATAAGCCGAGCGGCCACTCCCCGGCTCAATCGTCACCGTGCTCATCGCGTTCATTCCAAGATCAAATGACTCACTTGCTCACACGGACGCTTGGCAGCTCCTCCAGGTCTCTCTACGTCGATCCGTTGGTGGGGAGCGGTCCAGCAAACTACTTGTAATGGGATCGACGGCAGGAAGGTTGAGATTCCGAGGGTTTTCTGCGTTCCTCTTGCTGACCTCGTGCCTCTCTTTTTTTCTCGCAGTTGTTCGTGTGGAAAGAGGGGAGCAAAATCATGCGTAGCAAAACAACATCGAGTTCTGGCCTTTCCGTGCACTCCCGGCAAAGTTCTCCGGTGGTGCGCAGTTTTCTGACATACTCGTCCTCCGGAGCACCACGTACGACCAGCATGCAGGTTCCACTTGAGCGCACGTCCTCACAGTGTCCCTCTCTCCTACACTCAGGCCTCCTCCTCCCGACGTTTCATCCGGTGAATCCCAGCAACACAGACTGCACGGCTCTTCCGATTTCGTAATACTAGTTTCTTTTCCACCCCTGCACCGAACGATTCCGAGGTGGTTTAAGCGAAGAAGGAACAGAAATACCTTGGCATCGACACATCCAGCACAAGTCAAGTAGTCAGTCTCGATGAAAACAGCTCAGGACGACCTTCAGCCAAAACACGGTCTTCTCCGCTTATCATCGTATTATCGGTTCTACCCTGTCGCCGATAACACATGTTTATCTCTGGCTTTCAAAAAAAGGTCGACGGTTCAGCTTCTTCCGAATCAACCTAGTGAACAAGGGCAGAACTGTAGCACAAATTGGACGTTCTGCATGACACTGCAATTCCTGGAAGAAAACTACGGCTACTGAGTGGCCATGGGAGTAACCGGACAGGCTGTGCGGGAGAGAACGCGTGCTTCGTTATCAGATCAAAAACGTGCAAATTGCGAGGTTGGTGCTCCTTGACTTTGCCAAGAGGACTCGAGCTCAAGCGCGCCACTGCACCGGTCGTGTCCGTCAACACGTTCCTCTGAGAGCTTGACCGACGGTGACCGACGGTTAGCGAGGGTCGGACTCCCTTTATCCACCATATGACATACCTCGTATCGCATGGCGAATCCAACTTTTGTCTCGCGTATACCAAGCCGAGGGGCGTCGCCATTTCAAGGGTCTTCGACCTTCGCGGACAGGCTCTTGACGCGCTCCAGTAGCCGGCTGGATGGACAGCATGTAGAGCAGACCTCTTTAGGACGCTTCCCTTTCGGTGTATGTATTTCTGCTTGGCCTTACACATCTTTTCGGGTCAATCTGAGCGCACATCTACTCTGAGCCGGAAATTCTGCGCTGCCTCGTATTGGGTTGACCCTCCAACTTCGTACAAAATAACAATGCACAATAAAACGTCTATATGGTCTATACACCTTCAGAACCCAGTGGGATGTGGTCTTGGTGGAGCAGGATACTGCACAGGTGGCTGTGGGCTAGTCTCGCCAACCGAGCCTCCGGAGGCATCGACAGTTACGTTCGGCGCCCCAACTCGTCTCCTGCGACGACTGATCAGATGTGGAAATATCAGTAAGATTTAGAACATCGAAGAGACGGGGAAGAACTTACGGCATGGTGATGAGAACAGGTAGTGCGCGAGAGTCCAAATCAAGCGCGACGTTCGTGGCTGCTTGAAGCGTCTCGATGAGGTCAACGACCCCCCTTTGATCCACCGCTTGCAATAAAAATTGCTCTCCCTCTGCTCGGATCCTGACTGTGAAATCCCTCGAGTAATAGTCCGTCGCAACTCCGCATTCGGCATTTTGAAGAGAATAGGACCGGATGAGGGTGTTGTGGCGCCCTAGTCGGTCTCGGGCGTCGCCAATCGAGTGAGGCAGAGCTGAGGGAGTTGCTGATGGATACTCGCCAAGATGGCAATGGAGAGGTTCTTTTGTCATGCTCGGATCGGCAGTTGACCACTCGTCCTCTCCTTCAACTGGGTGGGTGCGCAGGTCGTACTTGTAGACTTTGATTGACGTTCCCCGGATGATGATGTACTGTCGTTTCCAGGCTCGGTCGCGAGAGATGACGTTTGGAGCCGAATACTCCACCTTGCGTGGGAAGTAGCCTTCGAGGTGAACATCACAAAAGTCTAACATCAACAACACATGAGCAACAATTCGGTCGACTGCTCCAGAATGAGTTCTTACATTCGGGTAAAGATTCGTGACCCTCGTCTGGTCTGGGCGCAATAGGCTGAGAGTGGTAATGCACCGATGTGGGAGGGTAGGGGATGTCGTCGTAGAGAGGGGGCGAAGTGGAGAGTCCGTGCAAGCTTCGCGGGCGGCGTAACTGAGCCTGCGACACAGACGGCCGGCGAGTTCTCCCAGCGACCTGATTGGGGAACGTATTGGCGGACTTCTCGGCGATAGGGTTTTTCGCCTCGAACCACCACTGGGGAGGAAAACTTTCTCGCTCGTCGCGGGCGGCATCGGTGCTGCTCTCGTCGATCGGAGCAGGACTTCGGACGTCTTCCGCGCTTTGGGTGCGGCGAAGTAAATAACTGGGAGAGGTGCCAAGAATTGGGCGAGCGGGAGCCTTCTGAGACTGACGAGTGATGGGAGGACGTTGAGGGGTGGCTGCGGATGCTTCGGTGGTGTGACGACGAGTATCGGTGGAGGTTGAAGCGACTGAGTCTGCACTGGAGGATGCAGTACTGGGACCAGTCGAATAAGCAGCCGAGCTACCGCGAGAATCGAAAGTGTCTGCACGGTTTTACTAATCAGCTTCGCGAGATCGAGCTTCGCGGCTACAGAAAAAAACTCACCCAAATTTTCTGACCCTACACCGGAAGTGCTTCCAAAGCTATCTCCACTAGAGCTCTCGTTGCTCGGTCTTCTACTCCCAGCACGGGACACCGACTCCTCCCTCTGAGAAGTTCGCCGCGGCGATGCTGCTCGACTCCTCGCCGTAACTTCCTGTTCAGCCGCGACAATCTGTATCGGCTCCCTCGTCTTTCCTTTGTCGGCGTGGTGGGTGTGAAAGAATCTTGAAATGGAGGACGTCCTCGTTTTAGATGCTTCGCGACTCGCTCGGCTTCGCGAAACCGAACGAACTTCGTCTATTTCGGCGCGAGCTTGAGGCCTTTGGTTGTTTGGAGAGCTGGAGCGGGTGAGGGGAGGAGTAGAGCCAAAAGGTGGAAGACGAGGTTGATCTTTCCATTCGGCTGTGCAGACAAGTACTGGTAAGAGTCGTCTGTCGAGACCGTCTGTTGTGAACGACATTGAGAACGCGGACGGGTTGACAGCTTCGGCGGGCTTCAGGCAGTCGGGAGTGAACGTCATTGAGTTGGTGGACGAGGCGGTTGCCGTTGTACAGATTGACGGGTTGATAGAAGCAAACGCTGTAGCGGGAAGAAGGAATGATGCAAACAAGATGCCGAGCGTCTCGCTTGAAAGATTGTATGCCGAAGGCAATTGGTGACCGTGCTCATCCGTTACATCCGACGGACTTAGCAGCGACTAGCGACCATTGCCGACGATCCAATTCGCCGCTCGGAGTAAGTAGCCTATTCCCTCACGTCACCAACAGCGACGCGTCCGTTGAACGGTGCAGTTGAGCCAGGTAAGATAATGCGGTTTTAGGTCTCGACATCCAAACATGGCTGCCGGCAGGACCTCTCGTAGTCTGCCGTTCCGCCAGTCTGGCAGTCGGCGGTCAGGCGGCATGTCAGCAGTCAGCAGTCAGACCTGCTGACCTATTGGTCTCACAGCTCAAAACTTCTGGCATGCCTACCTATCCTTGTGCGAGCTGTGGTGGCCCACAGCGTCAGTCCAGTTCCTCCAAGCCCGCGCGAGCGATTGCTCAAGCGCTCACCTCCTGTCCACTCCCCAGTGCCCGGAGAAAAGATGCACGCCTGTTCAGCCTGTCACATCAGTCGTTACTGCTCGTCCGCTTGCCAGGTGAGGAGATTTCGTAGTGTTCAGTCGCGCGTCGTTACAAAAGCTCATGCGCTTCGTTGCGACGTTTAGAAAGGCGACTGGAGTCGTCACAAGCGTCTATGTGGCGACTTGCTCGCAGCAATCATCCTACCCCCTCCTTCAAAACAGCCTGCACTCGATCCATTCTACGAAGACCCAATCTCGCGAGGGCGTTGCGAGCTTCCCGAGCACGTCCACCGACATAAAATATTGGTCGCATTGACTCCCTCGTACCTCGACTTTGTCACCGAAGATATATTTTCCGCTATCGCAAAGGTTCTCTCAAGCCTTCAACGGGAACGACCACCTGGAAAACTGGTCAACATCTTCGTCGAGTTTGCGATGTATCACCCGGCTGGCGTTCGACCACCTTCTTCCTCTTTCGGCATCGAGCACATCAAAAATGCGTCTGCTGAAGAGACAATTTCGGCATTATACCACGCAGACGGTCGGTACACTCGAACCGTGAAACTTTACACGCCCGGCCATGGTCCTCCGAACTTTGTGCAAAATTATATGCGACAAACTACCTTGGCCGAAAAAGCGGGAGGATCTTCAATCACCGTAGCAGTAGTCTTCAAGTTGACCAACATGGATCGTCCTCGAGATCTAGTTGATGACCACCACGTTGTCATTTATCGAGACTTCGACCCCTCGACATTAGAGGACGACGGCCGCACCTTTTCACACTTTTTGGAGGATGAGCTGTATGCCAAGTTTGGGCCAAGAATTGGAAGCGGTTACCACGAGAAGAAGCCCAACTTCAACATGATGAATGAGGTGAGGAAAAAAATTTGGTCCATCGCGCGAAAGGAGGACTCGGAGGAGTTCAAGGAGGTCGGGGCAATTATGTTGCGGCGAGCTCCCAAGTCTCGTGTGGAGGTGAGTCTTCTCTCTCTCTCTCTCTCTCCTCGTTTTCCCGCCGTCGTGCATGGATTTGTCCTGACCAGTTTGATAAAGGAAATGCATCGTGGCGGGAAAGAAGTTGGAATAGAGGATCTCGACAACGCTGGACTCTTGGAAATCTACCGTTACCTGTTTCCACTAGAGAGGCCTTCCACCACGACAACCTGAAAGTTCCACTCTGAAACGACGGCTGTATTATGTATCCTTGCTGCACCGAAGCGCGCTCGCTTTGCGGATCTCGACCCTTTGGAAGTGATGGACGACGTCTGACCACCATCAAAGGGGGGTTTCGGTGAAAGTCTCCAGTTCGGGCCGAGGGAGGGAATTGGTTTCAGCGAGAAGGAGCCAGCCCGGATGGACTATGAATAGTGAGGTAGTTGAGATTTATATCGTGGAAGAAGACGACTTTGGGAAATCGAAGGAGGGGTCAGAGCTATTAGGTTTCAAATTGTCATTCGCGGGTGATTACCTCACTCTTCTTTCCTTGTTACACGCTTCAGATTCTTAATTGTTTGTCATAGAAAAAGGTCCCTGACAGGGGAGGGTAGTGGGCTTAACAGACGTCGTCGCAGCGGGGGTCTTGGAAATCTACCGCTAACTCTCCACACTCAGAATGGTATCAGCACATCAGGATGAACTTTCCACTGAACCATGCAAAAAAAGTACCAACAGCTGCCTTATAAGCCCAAGCACTAGCAACCTCGCTTCGCGGATGTGCGACGGCGACGTCTCGTCTGGGTCTGTGGTGATCATCAATCCTCGCGAGTCGCGCGGGCTGCAGATCTGAAATCGTCAGCAAAAAGAGCTTCAACGACAATCAACGACTATGGATTCCGGTAAGGACAAGTAAGGCGCTCTCCAGAGTAGCCAATCTTTTCGCGGGCAATGAGTGACCTCCGAACTCTTTCGCGGGCTTGAATACAGGTAGCAACCACACTCGGAAATCCCCAGTCCCATAGCAAGATTTCTACACGATCCCAGCACGATTTGCCCAAAGATCGTCTTGGAAAACCAGGAAACAAACCCATTGAAGCGAGGTCAAGAGCGAGTTTTGGTACCATGTTGGTCATGGGTCGGCTATAGCCAAAGGCTCGCACCGAGGTTCCAAGGGGGATCTTTTCGAAGTTGAGATGATGTGGCTGGTAAGGGCAATTGGCTATCCTTCTTCTTCTTCTGCTCTTGGGTTGGGATTGAGCGTGAAAAGAGGTGCAATGAATCAGTCAGCTCTGTTGGGAAGATAATGCTCTCGAACTCAAATGAGGGAGGACGTCTCAATGGCGAGCCCAGCGGTGGGGTCAACTTCACTTGTGTGTGCGAATCTGGTGATGAGAAATGAGATAATACAACGCGACTTGTCTAGTCGTGGGTGTTTCTTTTTGAGTTCCTCCACATCCTCTCCCTTCCATATCCAGCCCCAGCCAACTCCAGCTCCTCCGCACCCGAGCTACTCCTCGCTCAATCTTGCTCCATGGCATCCACATCAGCCGCGCCTCCCTTCTTCTTCTTCTCCAAATCTTTCAAATCCTTCTCTGTCGGTCTATGAACCCAATCCAACCCATCAGCCTAACCGCTCTATCTCGCCACTCCAAAGGGCGTAGCCAAGTAGAAATAAAAAAGGGCACTCACACAAACCCCTGCGCCAACATCCTCTGCAGCCTCCTAATCTCCTCCACACTCTCCGCTCCCTCAATAGCAGCTCTAACCCTCTCCTTCTCCTCCTTACTCAACAATCGACCAGCTTTCCCAGATCCGTTCACGGCGGCTACTTCTACTGAACCGGCCGTTCCGGGCTCGAAAGTCTTGTGGATTGCCGAGGTGGTGGTTGCTGCTGCTGCGGCGATGAGAGAGAGGGCGAGGGGAGTTGGGGAACCGGTTGAAGTGAGGAAGAGAGATTTGGAGAGGGCGCGGTCCTGTGATGGCGGTTGGAGGGACGCGGTGAGAGGAGAAGGCGAAGGGAAGGGGAGAGGTGGCGCGTTGAGGTGGGAGTGGAATACGAGGTGAGTGAAGGGAACAGGAGAAGGAAGAAAGTAGTCAGGGTATGCACGCGGGACAAGTAGATTGAAAGACTGAAGAGCTAACCTTATCCTTAACCCTCTCAAAATCCAAGCTCCTCAAGCTCTTACACTTCCAAACAATCCACTCTCTGTAATACTTTTCCTCACTCACAGGAGTTCCCTTCAAACTCAACTGTTCCAATCTCTTACACCTGCCCAGGACCTCTCCTACTTGACCCAAACTCTCTTTTGGAATTGCGGTGTTTGTGAGAATGAGAGTTCGTAGGTTTGGTAAAGAAGTGGGTACTGAAGGTGAGATTACTCGGAGTGGGTTTGAAGAGAGGTAGATGTGTTGTAAGCGGCGGAGGAGGGGGAAGTTGGAGAGAGAGGTGATGGAGTTGTCTGTTAGATCCAGGGCGTCGAGTGCGTCGCGGGTCACTCCAAGGTTCTCGATGGCTGGAGTGGACATAGTGGATCGTAAGTGAGTGTGTTCTTCGAGTGAAAGAAGCGGGAATTGGGATACCTGGAATCTTGTGGCCTGCGTGACACGAGATTGGCGAGAGAATGAATTGAATTGGAAAGGGAAGAGATAGGTGAATAGAGTCAAGCGTAGTATCTGTTCAATGAGAGCGTACCTCGCAAATCCAATTCTCGATCCTTGAGTGGATTCAACACGGATGGTACTCGCGCGAGTAACTCAGCATCAAGTCGCACCATCCTCGAATCAAAAAAGCGTGACGAGAAAGGAGTGAGGGGGCGGGGCGGGGCGAGGA
>JASZXU010000526.1:1105-19081 GCA_035521515.1 Phenoliferia sp. Uapishka_3 | reverse complement strand
AACCCGGATCACACGCGTGACAAGCGTGTATACTAACCGTTATACGACCCAGGAAATGACGAACAGTGGGCGTTGTGTGTTGACCAGATACCTGGCTTGCCCGATACGAAGATCCTAGATCACTTTGTTGGTGGGTATGTCGGTCTTTTACTATCCCCTGAATCCCGTTACGCTTACCACTGTTTTGATCTTTCCTCCGACTTCCACTGATCCTCAAGCGCGCAAGCGGGTGGGTTCTGGAAAATTTTACTCACCCAAAGAAGATCCTTATTCCATCAGAGACGTTTCGAGTAGAATAGAACGCTCCTTGTAATGTTTTCCATTTCTCTTTTACCTCCAGCCTGACGCGTTCTCTTTCCCTTCCACACCGTCGCCAGGTTGAAGGTTCCAAATGCGAAACGCTGACGGGAGTAGTGAAAGGGCGTCGAACGTGGTTCATAACTGCCCTCTTGATGAGGTCTCTTATTCAAACTGTTATTTGACGCTATCAACGTTTGACTTCCGGATACTAGCTGGCGACAGGGCTGGTGCTATGCCGAAGTGCTGAGACGTCGCCTGAAAACCGCCACTGGAGTCAATTGGATGACGCTCCCGCCATACACGTACAATAGACAGGCCACCATTGCCAGCTCAGGCGATTTCTCCTACGCTAACCAAGGGCTTGAACCAGCTCAAACCAGCTCAGGCCTCAATTCTAAGCCGGACATGGGAGCGTGATGCCGATACCCCGCATAGTCGCGTCGCGGCGCAGCTTTCGCATCGCGAGTAAAACTCCTCTCACAGCCTGCGGTAGAAACGTCGCTCCAGTGTGCTGTTCAAGCCAGCTCGGCGTTTGCTCACCTTAGACACTCTCTCCTCACCTTCCGCTCACCTCTACCTCATATGGACGGCTCATTAGTCAATCGCCACATGCACCCTCTTGCGGCGGAGGAGGTCGCAGCAAGTTCTTCCAGTGCCGCCATTCAGCACGGACACCTGCGACAGAGGTCCCTTACGGCGGCACAGCAGCTTAAGCAGTCATATCAGGCAACTTCCAGCTCAATGGGTGTACCCGGGGGTATGGGGTGGACAAGCCAGGTTAGTCGCCGCTCTTGAGCACTTTGGCGTTTGACATTGTTTGCTAACTGCCCAGTAGTCGTCTTTTGACGACACTACCATTATAATGGATCACTATTCACCATCCGGGCGAAGCTTTGCGGGTTCGGGGCTCGCAAAGAAGAAGTCGATCGGGGGAGCGCTGTCAAAATCAAAGTATGGGACGCTGCCTGATGAGCAAGACTTCCAGGCGTTCGAGAAGGAGGCGTGAGTCGCTCAGATGCAGTTGATTGCCAAAAAATCTGACTCTCGTGAGCTTCAGGTATACACCGGAAAGAGACGACGCGTTGCACGATCCGGGACCTGAAGGACCGCGGAGTGGTTATTCTCGCTATGTCATGGAAACAAATGAGTTTCGAGGAGGTGGGATGGACTTCAAGGGCTTTCTGAATATTGCGATGCTTATCGTTCTGGTGCTGGGGATTGTCGGGGTCTTTGCTGTCCGTTATTCTGGTCTTCGGGGCAGAAGTAAGGTGCTCAAACCGATTTGCAGGGCTACCCAATCGCGGCACACGTGTCGGATCACTCCTACGTCAATACAACGAGGTGAGTTAGCATTCCTCCGTTCAGACTATCCTTGCGCTGACATACAATCCAGCTATATCGGGCCAACGCCCGTCGTCTCCAACACAACTGCGACGTCGTCGGGCATAATCAATGACAACGCACCAAATATTACTAACAGGCGAGTTCGGATCTCTTTCAAGGCTCTCTTAGACCAACGACTCACCCAAGGGACTTGTGAAGGGCCCTCATCGATCCCGACACCAACTCGAAGTTCTACACCAAGAAGGGCGCCGAGGGAACGACGCTCAAGCTCGTGTTTTCCGATGAGTTTAACGTTCCAGGTCGAACGTTCTATGAGGGTGAAGATCCGTAAGCGTTCAATCTTTGAAGTTTGTTTCCTATCGTGGTCTAACAGTGCTAACGCACAAATGTAGTTTTTGGGAAGCGGTAGACTTGCGTACGCATATCTTTCTGAATACTAGTGACGCCTTCACTAATACTTCTTTCTGCAGATTACTGGCAGACCGATGAGTAAGGACTACACTTCGTCGGCCACAGGGGCTTCTCGTGGCTCACCGAAGTTTTTGACAGCCTCGAGTGGTATGACCCAATCTCGGCAGTACGTCTCTTATACTGGGTTTCTTGGGTGAGCCGCAGCCTCATGTGTATGTTTCTGAAGATCACAACCGATGGCTTCTTGGAGCTCAGTCTCACAAAAGAGACGAAAGCGAATTCTCACAACATGGGCTGTACGTTTTCGGGCGGCATAAGTGATGGCGTTTCCGGAAGCTCATTTCTCTCACTGTGCAGACTTGGGTTCGTCACAGATCACAGGCCAATAATTCAAACCGTCAACCAGCTCAATTTGACTTTTCTAGGTGCCATGATACAGTCGTGGAACAAATTGTGCTTTACCGGCGGGAGGGTCGAAGTCGCGGTTTCGCTCCCAGGCAACAACAACGTTTCCGGTTTCTGGTCAGCTCTTCCTACATTTTGACCTCTTCCGAACTTCCCACTGATCATAACAAGCGATGTAGGCCAGCGGTCTGGGCCATGGGAAATCTAGGTCGTGCGGGATATGGCGCTTCTTTGGATGGTGTGAGTCTTCGACGAAGAGTAGGGCACCTCACGTTCGCTACGCTGACGCAAAGCTACATAGACTTGGCCTTACGCTTACGAGTAAGCCTTCGGATTCGACGCGCTCTTCGGCTAGCTTCTAATCATTCACGCTTTCGCAGCGCGTGCGACATCGGGACTTTGAAGAATCAGGTAAGGAATTCGGGTCTCCCGAGTGCACATTTCAAGCGAGCTGACCTTCAACGTCTCACAGACAGACCCACTGACCGGAGGACCAGCTTGTGTCACAACGGAAGGAGATCAGTATAACGGGAACTCAATGTCATACCTCCCAGGGCAGCGTCTGAGTCGCTGTACTTGCGCTGGTGAAAGTCACCCAGGACCTCAATTTGCAAACGGTACCTTCAAAGGTCGTTCTGCGTCGGAAATCGATTTTTTCGAGGCGGTGAGTCTTCTCTGCGTTCGTTAGCAATTCGGTGGCGGCGCTGAACTGGGACGACTTCGCAGACCGCTTCCGCAACCATCGGAGGACAGCTTAGTCAGAGTTACCAGCTTGCGCCTATGAATCGTGAGTAATCTTTATTCTCACCTTTATGTTTTCGTTTTGGCGGTTTCCGCGACGCCGTATAGATTTCGAGTTGGCAAAGCTGACGCCGCCTCTTAACAGCTCATTACTACCTCGTCAACGCTTCAACTGAAAACGTCGAGGTTATTGACACAGCTCACGATACCGCAATGAATACGTAAGGGCATCATCTTTACCTAATCGAGAACTTTCTGATCGAGCGTTCTCTATAGCTATCTCGGAGGCGCTTGGCAACAGGTGAGTCTGAGCATCCTTTATGTCTTTGAAGCAGACAGACGTACTCAGCTCTGGACTTCCTATTCTCTAGGCCGCATCTGGACTTAGCAACACAAACGCCTCGTGCTACAACTCCACCACCGACTTTGCAGTGTACGGCATTGAGTATCAACCCTCCTACTTCAAGGGAACCGGCACTGGAAAAATCTACTGGCTGAACGAAGACGAGCCGATGTGGAAGCTGAGCGACACTGCTCTCGTCGCCAACGAAGTTGCCAATATTTCGCAACGAGATATCACGGGCGAGCCGATGTCGATTAGTGAGCTTTTCGTTCTGAAAGTCTTGGATCATTAGGCTAGAACTGAAGTGATGGTGTGATTGCAGTCATGAACTTGGGAATGAGTACCAGTTTCACGACGGTATTGTACGACGAGCTCACCTACCCGGGAAAGATGAGGATCGTGAGTGGCGTTATGTGTGTTGAAGCTACTTGGTCGCTCAGAATTACTATGCTGTTCAGGACTACATCCGGATTTATCAGGAAGAAGATCAGATCAACGTTGGCTGCAGTCCAGAAGAATACGTGAGCACTGTTCCTGCGAAAGACTTTGCACGCCTGTCCTAATTCTGTTTCCCACCTCGAAAGCCCACCGCCGACTACATCGGTGAGAAAACAAGATTGAACCCATGATTGAGTTTTCACTAATAGATATTTGATTTGACAGCCGAGCACGCCACCGCCTAGTAAGCCCTATTCGCTACCGCCTTTCCTTCACAAATTCCTGACGCTCTTTTCCCCAGCTCCAACCAAAATCTCACCACCTTCGCCCAATACCTCGAGAGTGTCGGCTCAGAGACCACGAGCTTCCCGAAAAATAGACTCATCGATACCTGCTAAGCTTTCGCTTGTCGGAACGCTCATTTACTATACCCACCAACTTTGGCGCAGGCGCATACCCCGAGAATCCGTAGAAGTTGAACATCTTTATACCCCAATTGCAATAGATCCAGTAAAAGGAGCGAAGAGTAGGATGCTTGCTGATCAGCTGATAGACGACTGTACAATACTCGCTGGCGTGCGCTTGCGAGATGATTGCGAAATCCGGCTTTGCGGTGCGCGCCCACTTCCTGGCCAATCCCGCGTCTTGCCGCGTGCGTATGCGACTTGATCGTCTACGTGTTCATATGAGGCTGTTGTCAGACTCTCTGTTCGGGAGGAGAAAAGCGAGACGTCCAGAACCATTTGTCAGTCGGCTCTAGCCCACGCACCGCGCTTGCTTTGTAATCCTTGGGCGGCTGATTTATTTTGTTCGAATTTGTCACTGACTGCGCTGCTCATGCTCGTACGCCCCTCTCGAATCCTCTTTCGCTCCATCTCTGCTGCCCGCACCTTCAGTACTTCGCAAACCCACCAGTCTCCCACTTTCCCCTCGCCGCGTTCTTCGTTCGCGTTACTCGCCAGCGCAGTTTTAGTCGATTCGACGCTCCGCCTTTCCCGACCGATCCACACAGACTCGAATCCTTCCCCTACCTCAGCAGAAATGGCACCCATCACCGAAACAACAGTGGAATCAGCCATGGAGACCCCTTCCACCCACAACCAGGTCGTCATTATCGGATCTGGGCCAGCTGGTGAGCGCGCGCAACAAGTCTACAGCCGCTCGCACAAGAAACGCGAGAGCTGACTTGAATTACTCCCGAAAGGTCACACCGCTGCCATCTACCTTGCACGAGCCAACTTGAAGCCAGTAATGTTCGAGGTAAGCGCGCGATTCTCGTTCTGCAGGCGGCAGGAGATGTGCAGCTCGGCAAGGACGGCAACCAAAAAAATGCCCGAGTGCCGACATGAGGGACGCCGGAGCGACGCTGGGCGGAACATTGGCTTGGCCAGATGGCTTGAGAGGACTAGGAGGGCAGGGCGGGTACTTGCAGGGCGACAGCGTATTCCGCTGGTCGATTAGCTTCCACCGTGCCGCGCTTGTCTGAACGGCAGCTGACGGCGCGCAAGTTCTGAGCTGGGATGCGATAGCTGGTGGCGTAGGGGCTCTTCGTTTTCGTCTGAAGTCAACTTTGTTCGTTGTCGCGCTCAAGATTGCTAACCATGTTATCCTTCTTCCTGGCGCACAGGGCATGCTTGCCAACGGATTCGCCGCAGGAGGACAACTTACCACCACCACAGATGTTGAGAACTTGTAAGCACATGCTTGCACTCCTAATCATCCATTCCGGACTTCATCTGATCATTTGCTTGTGCGCAAACAGCCCCGGTTTCCCAGATGGTATTCGCGGACCCGAGATGATGGATCTCTTCCGTGCCCAATCCATTCGTTTCGGTACCGTCATCCACACTGAGACCATCTCAAAAATTGGTGAGTCCTCCACTATATACAATCTGGCGTCGCGACACAGCTAACCTTCCCACACCCACCCCCGGTCCGCAGACCTCTCCTCCCGCCCATTCAAGTACTGGCGCGAAGGAGCTGAGGACGTCCCACCAGAGACCGCCGATACCGTCATCATTGCTACCGGAGCTTCAGCCCGTCGTCTCTATCTTCCTGGGGAGGACACCTACTGGCAGTCTGGAATCTCGGCGTGTGCGGTCTGTGACGGAGCTGTTCCCATTTTCAGGAATAAGCCTCTTGCGGTCATTGGAGGTGGAGACTCGGCTTGTGAGGAGGGTATGTACTTGACCAAGGTGCGTTTACACTTCTTCCCTTCGCTACAAAGAGCAAGAAATCGGAAACGTCGAAGGAGAGAGCGCTGATTATGTTTATTCGCCAACAGTACGCCAGCCACGTTTTCGTTCTTGTTCGACGAGACGTCCTCCGGGCATCAAAGGTGATGGCGAAGCGACTCTTGTCCCACCCCAAGGTCACCGTTCTTTGGAACTCTGAGCCCATCGAGGCCAAGGGAGACGGCGTTAGTTTTCCTTGACTTTCTCGCGTAGCTTTTTGCTGATTCGATGATTTTCGATGCAGGACCTCTTGAACGCTATCGCTGTCCGTGACACCAAGACCGGAGAAGTCAAGGACCTCCCCGTCAACGGTCTCTTCTACGCTATCGGTAGGCTCCTTCTATCCTCCCCCCCTTATTTTTTTACCAATTAGACTCACAATGGTTCCATTCCAGGTCACGAGCCCGCCACCTCTCTCATCAAGGGCCAAGTCGCCGTCGACTCAGACGGCTACGTCATCACTGAGCCCGGAACCTCCCTCACTTCCGTCAAGGGAGTCTTCGCCGCCGGAGACGTTCAAGATAAGAAGTACCGACAGGCAATCACTTCCGCTGGAACGGGATGTATCGCTGCGTTGGAGGCTGAGAGGCTGCTCGCTGAGGAGGAGGAGCATTAAATTTGGGATGAAGAGGAACAGGACGGCAGGAGTTTGTTGAACTAGCGCAATTAGAGGTCTTTTCTTGCTTTTAATGCGGAGCATTCCATAGCTCGGAAGGACTGAAGTCAATTCGTCGACGCAGCCGGCGCACCTCGAAGGAGGGCAGCCTTTATTCTGAGCTGTTTTGAGCTGTCGGTTAGACGCCCTCGTCGCCTTGCTAAACTGTTCGAGACCGAGCTGCAAGGACTCTAGAAGCACGAGACAGTGGAGATCGGAGACAAGTTTTTGCAATCTCAAGTGGAAAAATCACGAAGGAGGCGAGGAGCACAAAGCACAGAATGAGGTGAAATCCGACTAAGGTGCTTGTAAATCTACGTCCAGGATGACATTGAGTCCGGACAGGTCTGTGGGTCTTTATATCAGTGTCTCTTGCGGAGCAAAGACAGAGACACTCTCATCGGCACTCACCAAAAGGATCTGCGAAAGGTGGTTTGCACTTGGCCTTGTGGCGGGGGTAATCCGTCTTTTGACCTGAGACAGCCAGAGTTATTCAGTACTGAGCCATAAGTGGTGAGTGGTGTGGAGTTGTGAGACTTACACGAGGCAGAACAGTACGTACAGCTGCGACAGCGGCCACAGCGTAATTTTTCTTTTGTGCACACTTTCAAAACGTAGGCGAGCTGAATTTGAATCCAAAGAGCCGTCAGAATCTGACTCACAAATCTTTGCGCAAGACATGCATAGAAGTGCGCCAGTTCTCTTGGCGGGTACGATACGCTGGATCCCTGTCTACACATTGAGTAGTTGAGAAAAATTGAGTAATGGGAGTGCAGCCGAGCTGCGAACCGGCTTGCTCACCGCTTTCGGCAAAACAGTAGTCTTGCCATTGAAGACGACCGAAAGCCCCATACGCCAATCTAAAGGCTTAAAGACAGAGGTGACTGGGAGCGGAAGACCAGTTCTGATGAGTGTCGCGTGTCGGGGACGTCCTGGCTGCTCTTCCAGTAGAACGATGTGAGGCTTGAATACGGGCTGAATGTTCTCGTCTACACCATAATCAAGCTTTTCGAAATACTGCTCTGCGCTAATGCTGGACCAAGGGTCGGTGGACGCCTTGAAGTGCGCGAGCGCTGTCGAATGCGGCTGAACCTGGGCGTCGACGAGGGTGAAGTGAAATTCCGAGGCTGGGTTTGGACGGAGTAGAAGAACAAGCGCATGAGTCTCAGACGATCCGGGTCTGATTGATTCGAGGGCAAGGTAGGCGAAGGTAGCGAGAGTAATTCCGATGTAATCGTTGCCTAAACGTTTCATCGCGAGGATGCTGTCGCACTCGATCTTCATGTCCTCCTGTCCAACGAAGAAATGAAGCTTCGGTATCCAAGACTATTCAGGTCAAAGATATACTACCTCGTAGCATGCAGAGCCGATGTGACAGCTCTCACGCTCCCAGTCATTCGTAACGCCAAGGTGACAGGCCAAAGTTTGAGGGGTGACGGACAGCTGCGCTCGAAAAGAGTACCACCTTTCCTTAAACCTATATATCTGGAAAGTGTCGATGACGGCCTTCTTCTCCATTACTTGAGGAGAGTCTTCGCCTCGTCGTCCGTCCAGCAGCAAATTTTCTGAGCCTCCCGACTCCTTTATGCGCTCGGATATTTCTGCATTACTTTCGACCGTGAAAGACTTTGGCTCAAAAGCTTGTTGAGGTCGGCTGGACTGGCTTGCATCGTACTCGAACTCGAGGAGCATTCCGTGGGTGTTGTTCAGGTGGTCTTTGGGGTTCGGGGACGCCATCCGCAGAGCGCTCCGAGCAGCGTGGACCATTGCCTTGGCGAGCTTGGGGCTCTGATAATAGACCTCTACACTCTGACAGAACTTGTCGAAGTCCTTGTCCATCATGATCTGCTGCGTGCTCGACTCTGCTCGAGGGACACGAGTCAGCTTTGATGTTCCTTCCGAGACATTGTGTCATGCTGATTGACCTTGACCTTGGGAAGCTTTTTCGCCTTCTTCGGCAGACCCAGTCGAGCGGGATCTCTTCGGCAGTCTTCAAAGACGACGGGCTGGATAATTCGAGTCACGTCAGCGAGACGGGCGGACGCCTACAAGCTTCTTACCCGCCTGCAGTACGCTGGAGGACCCAGAGGCTAAGCTTTCGCCTTAGATGCCGGAGTGAGCAAGCTGCTGTCGTGAAACAAAATTCAAGGCGCTTTATTTTCGGCTCAGGCGGTCATCGACACTTGACAGACATCGCGGACGAAACGAGCTCAACGGAATTTATCGGACCTCGTACGTCCCTAGCTCTCACCAACTCTTACTCACTCCTCGGCAACTCGACACTATATCCTCTGACCTTTAGGCTTTGGCACGCCACGACTTGGCCTCCACATGCCCCAACTTCTTTCCGCATCCGCGAACGCCGCGTCGTCAGACCTAATCGCCGCCATGAATCAGTACGTTCCTACCTGGGAAAAACCTAGCTGCTGACTGATCGCTCGTGATATTGATCCAGTATCGCGTGTATGGAGCGGATCACTGCCACGCCAGCCGCATTTCTGGTGGCGCAAAGTCGCCTCCCTGACAACGCCACCGCCGGCGAGCTCGTTATTCTCGACAGCGCTTGCGGGGGAGCAATCATCACCAGATTGATTTTTGAAGAGATGAAGCACTCGAAGGCTGATATTAAAGTCATATCCGGTGATTTGGTGCCGGCCAACGTCGAAGTCGCAAGAATGAGAATAGCTGAAGCCGGATGGAATGCGGAGGCGACAGTGTTCGATCACTTGGTAAGTCAATGAATCTTCTGAGCCCTCCGATAGCTAGATCTTAAGTCAAAGCTTTCAGGCAATACCGTACCCTGTCGCATCCTTCGATTACGTCTTTGTCAACTTTGGGATACAATTTTTGCTTTACCCAGAGTTGGCTATCAAAGGTTCGCGGAACAGTTCTTCCAATCAGAGCGACGATCATGAGTCTCACGCCACTGTTTTATAACATGAAAGAATTCTATCGCGTCTTGAAACCAGGCGGAAGGGTGTCGTTGTCAATCTTCACCGCCGTCGGCGCGGTTGACACCGTACTATCGGCCGCTCCAGAAGCAGTTGTCCCACCAATTTTCAATGCAATTTGGACCGATTCTTCTTTCGTTCGTGAAAGGTTGGAACAGATTGGCTTTGAGGCTGTCCAGGTGGAAGAACTGGCCTTTGATGTACCTTTCGAGAGGGTGGCGGATTTCATGGATGTGGTGAGGACTACAAGAAAGGACCTATTTAGCGATGGTGTGGGAGAGAAAGTCGAGAAATGGCTGCAGGATAGGTATGGGAATGGGCCGTACGTCTGTACCGGCTTCAAGGCGCTTATTGTGACTGGAGTGAAAGAGTAGCGTGTCGGGGTGATGGAATGAAAAGGTGTTACTTATTTGACTCGCGAGCTGTCTATCTGGGTTTCGGATAGGTTTGAGAGGTTGAAGAACCTTCACGGACTCAATACACAAAACGCTGGCGGTAGCTAGACCACGTTCCGCGGCACCGCTTATATGTGAAAACCCAAGTCAACTTCCAGCGCAAAAATGAGAAGACCAGAAGTATTTTTACTCCAGATCAAAGAGAAGGAACTCAGCATCTGCATCCCCAACACTCTTGATGGTGACCTGGGATCCGTCAACGCCTTCCAAATAGACACCATCGCCCTCTACCAATTCAACCGAACTGTTCTCACCCTCTTTTCCAATAAGCTCTACAAACAGCTTAGGCCCTCCCTCAAGCGTCTCCTGCGGAAGTCGGTACCCTTTGTTGCGCATGATGAGGTGGATATATCCTTTTCTGTTGGCGGGCTTCGTAGCGCTGGGGTTTCGAGAGAAGAGGTGAGAGACCGAAGAGGAGGGGGTGAGTATTGAGGCGTAGAGAGTGAGTGGCGAGTGGATCGGAGTGGGTCCTTTACCCTCTCGAGTGTCGGTAACAGAAGGGTTGAAAGGAGAAATGGGGGCGACGACGGGAAGGAGGACGTTCATTTTCTCGGCGTCGGTATAATGACTGGACAGCAGAAGAAATGATCAGTGTCAATACAGCTGGAACCATAACGTAGATAAAGTCCCTACCGAGTGAAGTACTGGGGTTTGAGACCGCGAACGTCGGGTTTCGCCCAGCATTGAAGGAAGTGAAGCCCTTCTTGGCCCTTTCCGCCATTGTACTCCGAATGACTGTAGGAATAAAGCTCTCAGAATACGACAGTGGTCTCACATACAGCGTTCCTTACCGAATGCCGGTTCCAGCCGATGTCATCTGAATGTCGCCCCTCTTGAGGAGCTCGACGTTATTCATCGAGTCGTTGTGCTTGATGGCACCGTCAACAACATATGAAAAGCTAAAAAATCAAATCTTGTATCAGCTGGTGGAACGAAAACCACAGAAACAAGTTTTTCTAGCGTACATCTCAAATTCTTGGTGAGAGTGGGTTGGGAAGCCCTGCCCAGGTGCGACTCTGTCCTCATTGATTACTCGCAGAGATCCCCAGCCTTGCTCGCGGGGCTCTGCGGTGAAGTCTGAGTAACCAAACAGTGAGCGAGAGTCATCAAATCTGATCCCGAAGTTCGAGCTCACAGGAAGCAAATGCAAACGTCTGAAGTCAAAGAGCGGGTCAAATCAGCACGCAGCCTCGAAGTTGGACAACAGTCCCTTACGTGGTAGCTACGAAGCCAACCTCCATGTTCGGCATGTCCTCTTGTGGCTGACGGTCGATAAATCAATGTGGGGGTGCTCATCTCAACACCAGATGCGGAACTTGCGAAAGAGCGGGTAGAGGTGGCGAGCTTTCGTGCGAGAAGTAGGCGTGGGAGTCTTGACTGAATAGTGGACGGGGATTCTGAAATGTTGCGAGGTGATGGAGAGGAAGTATGGAGCCTCAGGTGCACGAAAGTTGTACATTGGCGCGTTGCCTAACTGGGCGCGCTGACTTCGGTCGCTCGGTAATCTCTCGTGACGAATGAAGGAGGGCAGTTGAGGGCAGCGGCACCGCTGAGTGGAACGCTAATAAGCTATTCATTCCCAAAGATTTCAACTTATTCACAAAATAGAGCTCAAGCGAACTTTCAGCAATTTTATACGGTCCCAACCAACCGCTGCCTAGGGTTGCCTTCCTTCAAACCACTCCCATGTCCAACCCAAACCCACAGATATCGAGGATGTCGCCTCACGAGTTGCCACGACGGAATTGATTCGAAGCTTGTTCGCGTTCACCAAGACGAGGTTTGTAATTTGAGTCGTTTCCAGTATTGTGAGGAGAGACCGTAGGGAAGGCTGTCGAACCGTAATCTCGTTTGCCGTCCATCGGGAGAATCCACAGAGATCGTAAGTGGTGGTCCATCCAAGCAGCCGTAAGGTAGTCAGGCTACGAAAGCAAGAGAGGAAATAAAGCAACGGTTCGAGGCGCCCAGGCTAACAAAGTAAGTCCTTAGTGGGTCTTGCATAGGGTCAGAATGACATGATCTCACCTCGTCCAAGATCGATGAGTCTTCTTCCATCCCCCTATGATAAGCGTCTAGGGATAACGTCTCAACAGTGAGAAAGCGTACAGTGCTTCTCGTATGAAGTGTCCCTTCCGAAGGGAGAAAATTAGCGTGGATTCGATATTGCGAGCTTTTTTTAGTGCGGGGTGGTGACGTGCTGTGAGGTTTGTCAGAGATTATTGGACTCCGCCCGGGTGGTCGACATGCGCGACGTAGGCAAGTCACCTCACATTCATTGCAATTCACCAACTTTCCAACATCATGAAGCTGAAAACCGAAAGCTCTATGCGGCCGAATGCCCCAGGTTTCCGGGGAAACCGCTTCTCCGAC
Source organism: Phenoliferia sp. Uapishka_3 (assembly GCA_035521515.1). NCBI lineage: Eukaryota > Fungi > Basidiomycota > Microbotryomycetes > Kriegeriales > Kriegeriaceae > Phenoliferia > Phenoliferia sp. Uapishka_3. Next base: position 6,434 of record JASZXU010000526.1, on the reverse strand, counting down.
AAGCAGAAGCACATCATCAACGAGGCCCTCTTGGCAGGCCAGTCTCGCACCGACATCGCACACCTCCACCACTGCAGCAAGAAGACCATCACCCGCATGCGAAGATCCCTCCGTCTAAGCCATGCAGTCTCCAATCCCTTCGCCTTGAAAACAGGTCGCCGCCGAGTTCTCACCGCACAACATCTTGCCTTTGTCGACGCGGAGCTTCGGCGCTGCCCAACGCTGTATCTCGATGAGCTGGAAGAGCGCCTACAAGTAGCATTCGACGGCGAAATCGACGAGGTCAGTCTCAAGACCCTGGACCGGTCCATGCATCAGTTCGGGATCTCAAGGAAGCGCATGAAGCCTCAAGCGAGGGAACGGAGCGAGCTTGTACGGACGCACTACCAGCACAGGGCGGGGGCTTGGGATGCTGAAAATATATGTGTTAGTGACGATCATCATGCACGTGGAACCTGGGCAGCTGACTGTGGAGCGAGCAGTTTATCGACGAGTCGGGCATCAATGACCGTGATGGACAACGTCGCTACGGGTACAGCCGGGTTGGGGTGCCTTGTATCAAGAAGTATTGGTTTAATCATGGAGGGAAGCGTATTTCTTTTATCCCGGTATTGTCCCTCGATGGAATGGAGTATTGCAAGGTGCTGGAGGCTAACGGGAGCCAGGAGGTGTTCTTGGAGTTTCTGATGGAACTAGTGCGTATTCGGCCTCTGGCAGCTTAATAATCACTGAAACGTTTCGCTTTCACAGGCGGAAGAGGGCATCCTATATCCTGGGAGGGTGGTGGTAATGGACAACGCTTCCATTCACCATGGTGCACAGATTCGTGCGATCGTCGAGGGCTACTGCCAGTGCCACCTAGTATTTCTCCCTCCATACTCCCCTGACCTCAACCCGATAGAGGAAGCTTTTGCGACGGTGAAGCAATGGATTAGGCGGAACGAGGACCGATACCATGAGGCGTCGGATGCGGAAAGGCGGTTGATGATCCACCTTGCGTGCATAGCAATTACGCCGGAGCAGGCGGAAGGGTGGTTTAGACATGCGGGATATGTTTAATAAGAATGTTGACTTCTGATTGTGACAATATTTTATCGAGACCGTGACCCAGTCCTGCGTTCAGACGTTCGGAGAGCGCTTCACAGTCACCACTGAAAAAGAACGCGTTTCCGGCTCTCACCGCCCGCTCGCTGGCGGGAATGGGTTCGTTCTTGCTGTACGATGTAAAGGCCTAGCTGTTGAGCTCGAGGAATTTTTGCGGGACAGCATTCGACTTGAGGGGGGCCGGTTAAGTGTGAAAATCCGTCAGAATTTGAGTTCAATGGTTTCAAGTCACCCGTTGCCTACCACCTCCTGGACAGTGGTAAAGAATAATTGAAGGATGGGGGATCCAGAATTTGAAGCAAGTCAGTCGCGAGCTGCGTGAGTGGTAGAGGAAATGCTCTGGAAGGCTGCTGACTTCCGCCCAGAAAGCGTTTGCGTTGAAGTGGATTATCGCCATGACCAGAAGTAAAAAGGGCGATCACAAGACACAACAGTCTCGCTTAGTACTATCGAGAATATGAACATCTTTCAACAATGGGGAAGCGCACTACACAGAGAATGTTCTAATGTGCGCGACGGCGTTGCTTCTGCTTTCCGGCCTTTCCTGCACCATCCCTCGAGTCCAGCTTAGTGGCAAACAAGCACAACGACATCGCGTTATTCTCCGACATTCCCATCTCCACTAAAGGCTCATACTTCTCTTTCTTGTGCAGGTTCGCGAGGATCGAGGGAGCGTAGTCCTTTGCGTCAAGAGCCGTGAAGTAGAGGTCCTCGAAGGATTTGTTGTGAAGCTTGTCGAAAAGCTGGAGGAAAGGACGCAGTTGTGTGAGGGAGGCGTCCGGAGGAGGAGAGGATGAACGAGTGTCGCTGGAAGACGATGGATCTGCGTGACGCTTCAATCCGCGGGCTCGAGGAGTCTTTTTGTGAGTGTGGAAGGGGGTAAAGAGGGAACCGTTGGGAGGGTGATCAACGTCAATTCCGTCGATTCCAGCGTCCTGCAATACAAGTGGCTGAGTGTCGAGTCGGGGAGGAGAAGTGAAACAGCGAGGAGGGGACAAACAATTGCCATAGCCCACGCACGCAGCATCGGATTCGAGATCCCAGTACAGTCTTTTGTTCCGGAGCGGAAGCAGCCATTGACAGGCTTGTGCTCGTGGCACGTCCATCTCGATTTGATCAGCTGAGCCGAGCCCAAGTCTGTTCGGTCCTCCTCGGTCAAGAGAAGCTCGTTTGGAACCTGTTGAAAAACTCGTCAGCTCACAAATAGTGTGAGGTCTGAGCTCAACTCACTTTAGTACCACCCTCTCCCACTTCCTTGTCAGCCATAAAGGAGCGTCGCTTCTCCACATCCCCCTGAGTACGCGTACAGGGCCAAAGTCAGCGAACACGTCGGAGCTGCCAACTTATTGACGTACCGCAGATCGCAGGTTTTGAAGAGTTTCCTTGTCAATATCGAGTATGACTTCCTGTCGGTGTGCTACCGCAAACTCGAAGAACGCATCTTCGCACGAGACTGTCGCCGCCTTCCCCCTCCTGCACAACGCAACACTATCAGCTCCAGTCCTCACGCTTTGCAAAGGTTGAAACTTACGTTAGAGAATCCTTCGACAGTACACCCCCCTTCCAATACTTGAAAGAAAAGACCGAGCCATCTTCAATGATGAAAATCCCCTCCGCTCCGACTTTCACCAACAGCGCGTTCAAAAACTCATGGTATGACATTTCTGTGAGGTGTACCCCGCTCCAAGTGTGCACATCAATCTTCGGTTGGCGAACAGGCTTGGACCTCGGACCTTTGTGATCCAGAAGATGAATGTGCAAGTCGATCCGAAAGTTGACTGGCGCAGCAGGCGACGTCAGCATGAATTCAGCCCAAAATCAAGAACACTCACTACGAGGGGGAGGTAGCTTGAAGGGCTCAACAGCAGTTTTTGGAGCTTTCTGCTGGTAGGCTAAAGAGTGAAAGTATATTATGAGCCCTCCGCCGTTCATACAAAACCCAATTGGACGCACAGTGTGCAGCTGGCGTTTGAGGTGTCGGAGGCAAGTTTGCGTCCAGCGTTCCCAGTGGCAGGCGAGTTCCTACGGCGAGGTGTGTCAGTCTCTTTTGACTGTTTTGAAAACTCAAACCAACCGTGGGCCGGCCCATTTGGATGCCCCATCGACGCATAAAGCGCCAAGCCTGACGACGTTGCGTACTGGTTTCCGCGGTAATTGGTGTCTGGGCTCGGAGACGGAGAGTACGTTGACTGCTGTCTCTGGGAGAAGTCGGTGTGTTGTTGGGGGTAAGGTGCGCCAAATTGATGGTGCTGATGGGCAGGACCATTGGCAAAGTCCCACCCGCTGTCAAACGTAGCGGAAAAGAGATCAGCACTGTGTATCACGACAGGAGGGTAAGAAGAGACAGCCTTACCGGTCTGCAAACACAGATTGAGCATCGTCCGGAATCCAATCGCTAAAGAGCCTGGGTCAGCCAAGTCGAACACTCCTGAGGGAGGCGAAGCTCACTCTTCATCTGCCATTGGTGGGTTGTAGTTGCCCACAATAGTGCTCATGTAGCTCAGGTTGGGTGGCATGAGTAGTGTGCTTGATGAGTGGGGTCGGAGCGAGGCGGGCACCAGTGTGAGGTTGTGCGGGCAAACGTCGGAGGAAAGGCAACCAAGCATGTCATTGCCCGGCTGCTAGCGTGTTTCGTCGCTCGTAACTCAATCATGATGTCAGAATGTAATTCATTTCTACGAATCTTTTCCACTGGGAGGGACACTTCATATGAGAAGCACTGTAGATCCGCCGACCATTCCGGTCCCTAGGAATAGCCGCGGAATGAAACCGGAGGTTTTAAGAGAGGTTCCTCCGATTTGGCGGAGGATACTCCGCCAGAGCAGGGATCGTCGAGAGCTATTGAAAATAGAAGATCGCCGGAGCTACCTCCGCAAAAAAGTCCAAAACGCCGGCCGGCGCCAGGAACTCGGCGTTGCCTCCGCTGCAATCTCTATCGCGACCCAAATAGGCTGGGCCTTTGACTCGCCTTCCCGAGCTTTCCCTCCGTGACCGAGCCGCTACGGAGGAATCGGAGTAGCACAAACACACCTCTCCGTTTCCCGGAGTATCCTCGCGAACTGGCGGAGTGTACTCCACTAAGTCGGAGGCTACTCCGTAACATTGGAATCTCTTTGGGAGGTGAGAAAAGGTATTTATATTGCATTTACTAGCCCGCACCCGTTAAATCCCGCTCAGCACCGGGTTCACCCGTAAAGCAGCCTGGTGAAAAAGTTTTCAAAACGATAAATGGACGATAAATAATGATTGCAATAAAACGATGCAATGAAACGATGAATGGCCCACGTCCATATCCGAAATCAGTCCATCCCCGACAAGCGAGCGCTGGACCAAACAACCTCTGGCCCAGCCTCCCCGCCGCCCTGACACTCCGAGGCAGCTGCCCCAACGCCCTCATTACCCGCCGAAAGCAAAGGCAACATGCGAAGGAACTGCTCCCACCATCGAGCGCCCATAAAGCTCCCCGAGAAGCCTCTTGAGTCAAGCCATCCCAGGAGGGCGTTCTGCCATAAGCTTAACAATTAGTCGCTGGCAACGGCGGAGGATGCAGTACTAACAGGTGCACGTGCGAGCGGGTCACTCAAAGTGGATCTGCTCGAGATGTTGTAAGCGGGTCAGCACGCGATTCAGGGAGAAGTCACGAGGAGACGGTGAGGTAGGACGCGGAGGGTAACAGTCAGTGGGGCCGAGAACGATGGCCAGACAAGGAGTCAGGCGATTCGAACAACAGCAGTGTGAGTTCACAGGAGCTGGGGTGAGGGTGACTGGTTGGGCAGCGAGGGGTGAAAGGTGAGAGGCATTACTAACCTCACTGGCTGGGCGACTGAAGCATGATGCTGGCCTGGATGGGGCGAGAGACGCGTTAGTGCATTCGGCGCATTAAATAAGGGTTAGGTTTGTCGGGGCGAGGAGGGGAGTATACTTACTTCGATTCGTAACTTCGTCGGGTAGAGGTAACTGTGCTCTGCGTGTAAATGCGTGGTTAGAAGACGGCGCAGAGGGCAGGGTAAAGGTTGGGTGGAGGAGTGCAAGAGGCGAGAGTGGATGAGAGAGGGAGGTGAAAGATAAGAGATTCGAAGGGACTGACGTGCGAGCGACGCCTCGAGAGGACGGGAGGGAAGCAGCGCCCAAACGTTAGACCACCATGACGTGGGGCGGCGGGGGAAGGAAGAGAAAGAGGAGACGATGGCAACGTACAATGAGTGGCTTGCGATAGGGTATCTAC
>JASZXU010000525.1:0-19032 GCA_035521515.1 Phenoliferia sp. Uapishka_3 | reverse complement strand
TTCCCAACTCTTTGATCTCATGCTTGACCATCGCTTCCACACTCTCCCCTGGAGCTAACTTATCAGCAGAGTTGGGTGCATAGATCGTTTTTAAATGATGTTTGATTGGCGAAGGAGCTGAGAGGGAAGTGTGCATTTCTACTTTTAGAGTAGGCGAGAGTGCTGTGGTGGATGCGGAAGAAGAGGGAGCGGAGGGAAGGTCGTTGGAGAGACACAGGAGAGCCGAGAACGTTTCGCTACAACGGGCAAGGTGATGAGCTACTTCTCAGCCAATACCGAAGAGCAAGAGCTGACCCTAAGTAGATTGTGCCGAAAGTTGAAGGGAGTATGAGAGTATCATCTTGAGTGGTCTGACTGAGTGTCGGGTCGGTAGAGAAGGGAACAGCAGCTCGCGAGAGTGAAGGGAGTGCAGCTCGGAGTACTTTCAGTGACACCAAGTGAGCCGAACGAGGCTGGCCACTCATCCTGTGTCTCGTGTTGATGGCGCAAGCGGTTACGAGAGAAGTCAAGCGACGTGGGGCGCGAGCGCGACTCCAACTTCCGCCCGACGTTGCGATACCTCGTATACATGTTCGATACTGATTTGGTAGGATTGGCTACACGGAGGGAGACAACAACGCAGGGCCATTGGCCCAGTGGCTAAGGCGCCTGCTTCCTACTCGTAGACAGCTGGAGATCGCAGGTTCGACCCCTGCATGGCTCGTACTTAGAACTCCGTTATTTCATACGATTTCCTTGTCCCTTTTTTGCTACTTCCTTCTTGAAACTTTCAAAACACAAAGACGAGGACCGCCGTTTCGCACTTTCTGCCCGTAGAAAGAGGTAGAAGCTGTCCGGAAATAGGCGGAAATACTGCTGGGCCTGTGTATCTAAAGAAATAAACCGAGCCAGACATTATTGTCAGCTCTTTTCCCTGGCAACATTGTGGTCCGTGACTCTCTAGACACTTTTGACAACATGTTCCTCAGAATCCAGATTCCAACGCCGGGAAGTAATTTCCCGCACGGATTGATCGATCTGAAGCATCTCCGGAGCACCCTCAATTTTGTTCTGACCAAATACGGGAAATTAAAACCCACTGAAGTGAGAACAAACTTTCCAGCGGACCCCGTCCATTGAAGTGACGGCTCACCTTGACAACTAGAATCAAAGCTGACATTCTGGAGAGACTGTTAGAGCTATATAGACGAACATTCATATAGCGTATTTTCAGACGCTTGATTCTACTTCAAAAACCTAGATTCGTGAGGACTTTTTTTTCGAGAATGGTGCAGTTAACGCGGCGATGCCACCAGCGTTCAGACAAGAAACACTGGCTGAGCAATGAAGACTCCCTTGCTCTTGACCTGCTTTTAGGCAGAATTTGTGTAAGGAATTAAAAAAAGAGGTTCAGAGGAGTACCTCTCGGTGTGCGCCTCAGCCGCTTCACTGTGATTACCTCGTGTGTCAGTGATCCCGGACCCACATACCCAGCGCTTTTGAAGTGCATAAGAAGGGCTTCGGAGCCAAAATCAAGTTGTCAAGATCTCAAGAGTATGAGCCTCTCCGGCTTGACTGGGAACCCTTCGCAATGAACTTTGCTTCACTGCCGTTCGTATTCCCAGAAGCTTCGCTGTGAAGGTGCTATTCTCCGTGAATCATAGACCGAACCTTGCTGAAATACAAGTCGAGGTTCTGACTGGAAGGGATCCTGAAATACCTGGGAGCTTAGTTGAAGTCAATCTGAACGGTAAGAGTCACATGCTACGCTGGACGGCGGCGTGCAAATTTACAAGTTCGGAATCCAAAAAGCTCGTAGGAGACTCGTGGAACGTCATTGAAGATCGCATCACAAAGAGAGTTGCACACTCAAGTCTTTCCAAGAAGAAAGCATTGCAGCCAACTTTGTACTCATTTGTGATCAAATGGTTTTCTCGGCGCCCTCGCTGCTTCTGCAAAGTCCAATCCTCTCCTCACCAAATTTCAGTTCAGATGTCCTATATTGAGATACCAGAATATACAAAGCCTCCAACTAACGGAAAAAAAAGTCCAACATTCGATCAGTAAATAGTGGGTAGCGATGACTGACACATCACCCTCACCTCGTCAATCCAACCAAGCGAGCCGAAGCTCCTCCAAAACTTCCAAGGACAGCTCTTCAACGTCACACTTCTTAAAGGACCCCCAGTCAAGCTCGGCCTGGTCGAGAAGTACCGAGCGAAAGGCGAGGGAGCGTTTTTCTGCCGCGGAAGTGAGAGCCCCCCGTGCAGCCTCCTCCTCAGCCTGGAAAGTGTGGAAATTGGGTGGTAGGTCGCAATCAAAGTCGGCCGTTTGAATGTCAGGGTACCTCGAACACCTGATCTCCAAAGTTATTTCTTCTTTGACGCAGATCGCGGCAATCTTGTGGAAGTCCATGGCGTGAGTGTGACGGCGCCCGCATTGAACGATGAGATGCTGCATTTCCGGAAAACTTTTGAGGATGTTGTTGAGATCGGCGGAATAGATGAGTGTACAGGTGACCTTCTTCACGGGTGCACCTTTCAGACGACGAAGGATGAACGGGGAGGGGTCTCCGTGGCGGCTATTGATGACGACTTCGCGGAGATTGGGATAGTGAGTAGGCGTGGTGGGAGATAGACGGTGGTCGCCGTCAGGAATATCCTCGAATAGCGTGTACGTAAGATCCAGAACTTCGAGCTTGTCGGCCAATTGCTCGATGAGGCGCCAGTGCTCTGCGTAGCTGAGTATTCTTCTATTCCCCAACTCAGCTCCGACAATCTTGAGTGAATGGAGCTCAGGGAGAGCGCTCAACGCTTCGCTAAGTTCCTGATGAAGTTGTATGGATGTTTCCCCGTCGATGGCGAGCGAGTCGCCATGCAGCTTGAGAGTTTTGAGGTGAGGGAAAAATTTCACCACCTCCATAATGTCGCCGGGTCCCCAGACGCACCTCCCCTCAAATTCCCCAGGCTCGTCGAGCTGGAGAGTCTTGATATTTGGCCCAACATCTCTGAAGACCTCTTCCAGCGTGAGGGGAAGGAGACGAAATTCGGTCCTCGGACGTCTCGAGAAGTGCAAGTTTGTGGCTGTGTCCATGTCGGCGGGGCGATAGATGTGATCCAGATAACTTGGATGGACGATGTCGAGTGAGGTGAGCTTGGGGCACTGGTTGAAGAGTGGGACGATTTCTAAGGTGTTGCTGTCGCCGCCGCCCAGCCGAATGTGACAGAAGTGTTTTGCGTAGGTGGGACCTATGTGCTCCTTGAAGTAGCCCCGGAAAGACGACTTCGTGGAAAACGGCGGCCGGGAAATGCACTGCAACAGAAAGCAAATCAGAGCGGCCACCGTAAGGCATGTTTTCGTGGTCTTTCCGAGAATATGCGAGAGGCTCCGAGACGTGCAAGCTCCTTGTTGACCAAGCGGAGGGCGGCGAGGCAGGGAAAGGGAGGTATCGCGACATCGGTAGTGATGAGGCCGGTAGGAGCTGGAGGAGGAGCACCATACATGATACTTCGCTGCTGAATGAGCCATGTGAGCATCAGTAACAGAGCTTGATGGGCCCCGCCGAAGACTCACCTCTTGTTCCTTCCGATCAGCTTTCACTGCCTCAAGACGAGATTTTCGTGCAACGTCTTGTATATGAACCAGGAGGATGATGTGCTCCTTGAGCTCCATTGGGAGAGTCGAGAAGGTGGGTCCTCTCGCGGAACTGCGGCTGCGTTCGTGAGCCGACATGCTCGTCTCTACACCGGCTACTGTATGGACTGATAGACGTGTATCAGCGCCAACGTACACCAAATGACTTGTCCACTACAGCTTGTTCACTTTGGCCTTATATCCCACCATACTTTCATGCAAAGCTTTGCAGCACCGGATGGAATCACAGTGCAGCTCGGAAGGAAGGCAACGCCGACGACAAAAGACAGACTCACGAGGTGAGTACTCCACAGGTTGAGCGGGTCTGAATGAATCCCACAAAGCTTGAGTTTAAACAGCGTGTAAAGACTCGCTTTTGTCGGGGGCTACCGTTGCGATTGGTGAGAGGGCAAGAGGGCAAGGCGGGTTTACAGGTGCATTGACAGGTTGACTCCTAAGGAACTGCGACTCGTCAAACCTGTTCTCAAAGAGAAGGGCACGGGAATAATCAGATTGGTCCAGAGAAAGAGGTAATGTGCATCACAGGAAAAAGAAGCATATCAAGAAACTTTGTGATGATACGCGAACACACTCCGGAGTCTGACAGTCCGCAGAGTTCAGGACATCCCCGCCCTTCAATCCATCCAAGCCAGCCTCAGCTCCTCCAAAGACTTGATTGTCAACTTCTCCTGCCCCAGAAATACTCCAGGCCCATCATTGAGTTCGAAACGTCGGCGTCGCAAAGTCCGAAAGGCGACCGTTCGTTTCGTCGCCGCAAACTTCAGTGCTTCCTTTGCGGCCTCGCGAGTGTCGGGACGATCCAGTAAAAGGTCGGATATTTGGAGAGAGGGAAATGTTGAACACCTTATTTGCAAAGCAACGCCCCGTTCTCTAAATGTCGAGGCGATGTCGTAAAGTCCCAGAACGTCCCAATCGGGATGTCCAGACTGTGTGATGTTGAGGCGTTTAAGGGTCGGGAATGCGTCAAGCAGTCGCTCGAGCGTGTCTAAGCCACTGAGATCGCAAGTGACCTCAATGACTGGAGAGCCCTTTAGTTGGTCGAGGACGGCGTGAATGCCGTGGGTGCAGTGGATGATGACTTGGCGGAGCTTGGGGAATGTGATGGGTGACGACGAGGTTTTGAGGTGGTCAAAGTCTTCGTACTCCAACTCGAGGACTTCGAGTCTATCTGCGACGCTTTCAACCAGCCTCCAATGCTCTTCGTAGCTCAGCCGCGAGCCCCATAATTTGCTGGTGATCCCAAGCGCGACAAGGTGGGGTATCGATTTGACAGCCCTGAGGACTCGCGCTCGGTTTTTAGGTCGTAGAATTCCAGCTGGTCTCGGTGCAGGGTAAAAGTGCGAAGGGAGGGGAACAGCTTGAGGGTTTTGATGATCTCGACTGGCGGCCAATCATCACCAAACTTCACGGCTCTCACGCTCTTCGCCGCTTCAATGAAGCCAGCAAAAAAGCTGGAAAAGTCTGGGGAGAAAGTCGAAGGTTCGGAAGACCCGTCGACGAGCCATCCTTGCGGGAAGTGGTCGATGAGTGCGGTGTTGTCGAGGTCGAGGGAAGTCAAGCGGTGACTTCCAGTGAGAAAAGGAAGAATGTCTTGAGGGTCGTCTTCGTAGCATAATTTGATGTGGCGCGCAAACTTGCCGTACTTTGGTCCGATGTGCTGTTGAAAGACAGCTTTGCGGCATTGCGTCGCATCGAGAGACTAAAGAGGCAAATGGGTTAGCATCCGCTTTCTGCTTTTTTTCCCAAAGAGGAGAAGGCGTACCGAAAACATCTGGATTGCTCCGAAATGTGCGAGCTCCTTGTTGACGAGGCGAATAGCAGCTAAGCTCGGAAAACATGGAATGGTGGCAGCTCGACGCCTTGGCGTATAGGCATAATCTGGAGAGGTCGAATGGCAATCAACTCGAGCTGGGAGCTGTTCCTTTAAGGGCTGAGTAGGTTGAGATTGGGACAGAGTGCATGGATTCGTACCTTGCGATCCGCTTCTGTTACGCGGAGGCGAGTACAGAGGGCAGCGTCTTGCAAGGCGACGAGTTCGACAATTCGTTCCCGAACTTCACTCGGGATACCTGAGAAGGTCGGTCCGGGCAATGTTGACATCTGCATGCCAGCGGTCGATCAGCGTTGGTCCTGCCATTTGTCCCTCTCGAGCTCCATGAGGACGAGCCGAGAAGACCTGCATCTCTCAGCTGCTGCATACCAAGCTTCAAGTGCCACCTGGAGTGATCTCTACATCGCAAGCGATGCGCAGCGAGGTCTAGCGAGGAGGCGGAAGTTTTGAAGAGGGAGTGTTGACCTGAAAGGCACTCACGATTCGTCTCTGACTAGATGGTTGATGCTGCTTCGTAGATCCTCGGACGACAGTAACTTCAACGTTGAAAAGAAGTCGAAACGAAGAGTGCAGGACGGACAAGTCCCAAGCAAGTTTGTTTACAATTTGTTTGTTTCATCCCACAGCCGCATCTCCTCGTCTCCTTCCAATTGCGCTCAAATCCTGTTCGTTTCCTTTCCTTGATAAGCTCTCAAGCCGCGCCCCGCACAACGTTCAGCGTGCACCACAACTTGTGACGTCCTCCTCTCCCCACCTGCATCAGCAACCTCGCTCGGCCGTAAGATGGCGTCTGCGTACCCACGAGCGAGTCTCCGGGCCATCATCAAAGCCCACGGGCCGGAAGACTGCTCTATCACCGCCAACTTTGACGTCGCCGCTTTCCTCGCCTACCGCACCTTCCTCCAGCGACTGGCGAGGGAGTGTCGCGTGCTCGCAACAGAGGAGCAGTATGATCCTGCGGCACGAGGCAGTTCTAAGGCGAAGAAGGGGAAGATCCTGTTGGGCAAGAAGGTCGTGAAGAAGGCAAACAAGGTAAATGCCGATCGCGAGCGGGCGCGTAGACCGGGTTGTTGACTGACACTGGATGGTGCGCAGACCGTTCTGAAGACGCTCAAGGCTTGAGCTTAAGCTTGGTCGGGAAGCCTCGGCCGAGTCTCTGTCTCAATAGCTCCTCTTGATGCGCAGCGGTGTCCATGAAAAGTACCTGAGTCAGCGCGAGTTCGTCGACCGTCCTCCGAACCTTGCTGATTACTTTTCTTTTAATGTGTAGGTCCCCGCACAATCTATATGAAATCACTCATCACACCATGACCAATCGACGGTCACTTATTGCCCTCCCACGCACCGGCGACCTAACGCAAGCACCTTCTCCCTCGCTCTTCCCCAGACCCCCTCCCGGATGCGAGAAAGGCACCTTTCCACCTCCACGTCTGTCGCCTAAATCTAGGGCCTAAGCTATTTGCTCGCTAGCCCACTGCTCGATTCTTGGAGCGGGAGATGAAGATGACACCAGCGCCAGCTTCAATGCAGTGAGGAACGTCCGGGGGCGCAATGGAAGCGATGGACGAATTTGTGGTGTCGAGCTGCAACGGAAGACTCGAACTTTGTAAAGCCACCAGCCTCCGCTTAACCGTTTGCCCATCGCGGCTTCTGATCGCTATCTCAATTCCGCGCCTTTGGCCCGACTTCATCTCGACGGGCATTCTTCGTGTCTTCCGACCTCCACCAGGCCTCGACGCTTAGACTCTCACTTTCTTTCCTATTTCCGTCCCCGCAACCACCCGCCGCAGGGACAAATTCAACGCTCGCATAACAGGCTCTACAAGCACGATCTCGACACGAGGTTCTCACATCCGCCCACGAGCGTCGTAGGGAAGGTCAGGATCTACGATCGATGCGCGAATAAAGCCAGCAAACTCTCCCATTGGCTTCCGGACCGAGGGTGGACATCAAGATAGTCAGCTGCGAAGGGCGTCGAAGGCGAAGGCTCCCGGAGAAACTTTTCTCAGACTTCCTCAAATGGATTGATTACTGGTGACGTGAATTTGGCGTGGAAGGGATAGCTGACAACGAGACATAATGGAGAGGCTTGGAGGGTAAGGACATCTGGGACTCGGAGGGCTGAGGTGCCGGGCTCCCGATGGATCTTCGCTGATTTGGCTTTTTTCTATCAAGCAGGTCGGTCACCCTTCCCACAAACTTCCTGTACCCCCAATTCTATCTCCTTCGAATCACTCAGATAGTGATCTTCACTTCAACCTTAGTCTCAAAGCCAGCACGACCCTACGCAAGCCGATCCGTCGTGACGCCCTTCCGAGCCCAACGGCGGCTCACAACAATGCAACTCCCCACATCAATCATTTCCCTTCTTCTAGTGCGATTGGCAGCTGCTCACAGTAAGCCAGCAAACCAGTGCGAAGACCTAAGGCGACGTCAGCGTGCTTACCGACCTACCCTAAAGTGTCACCTTGGATGAAGTCGATGTATGGAGTAGGCCCCAACTTTGCCTACGTCGCAGGTTATCCGAACGATCCTTTGGGACCAGGGTGGCAGCAAGATGATTGGGTGCGCCTGACTTTCGGGCTCTTTCGCCGAGCGCAAGCTAACTCTCACTCGGACAAAATCTTGAACTAAACGCAGTGGTTCCGCGGTCCAGCGTACCGAGCTCTATCACCAGCAGCTCGTGGCTCAACAGATGTCACCCAACTACCAGCGGGCGGCACCGTAACATTCGAGATCACTTGCCACAGTGCGCAAATTCTCTATCACGGGTGATTTGCTCAGTAACTAGAATTGACGCTTGACAATATGATCTAGTCGCATGGACTTCATTCGGGTGCTGCGAGTGGATGGTCTCGTACTATAACCAAACTGGTCTGGATGCGTGCCCGGGAAATTCAGGGTGAGCGAGCAAACTAACACTGCAGTCTGAAAGAGTGCAAAACTGAATATACATTCAAAAGAGCGTATCACGCTGGATATGAACTCGACTCGTACATCACTCCATCTATGGTGAGCCCATCTTTCACTCTGGTATTATCTCAAGACTTTGTTGAGCTTCTTCCCCATCACCAAGCTTTCCGGATGTGCGCTGGGTATTGCCGATGTTTCTGATATCAGCCTCGTGAGTCGCAACTTTTCTATTTCAAGAGAACGTGGGACTGAACTTTGTGGCAGGTGACGATGGACAATCTGGCCATCTTCTCCGTCCAGCATGATTGCGTCGCTCAGAAAGACACGAGCTTTGAAATCCCTGCGATGATGCCCAAGTGTACAGGATCAAAATGTATCTGTGGCTGGTGTGAGCATTCAGTCCGGCTCCTGACTATTTTTTGTAACGCTGACTCTTTCCTTCTCATTTCTTTCCTGCTAGTCTGGCTTGCAATGAACGGGACCGGAAATTGTGAGCTCGTCTTCTACTCACCTAATTTATCAGAATGGGAAGCTGACCTGGAACTAAGTCTACATGACCGCCTTCGATTGTGCTGTCACTGGGTCTCACCCGAACGCCGTCGCTATTGCACCACCTGTCGATCCGACATGGTGCCCGCCTGGGAGCACGCCTTGCGTCACCCAAAAGGGCGCAAAGCGTCCACTCTACGTACATTTATCTGTATCAAAATCTTCATGAGACTTTCTTTGACTTTCCCAACCCACAGGCGTACAACTATCCGACGAACGTCGTTTGGAAGGGAAATTATGATAGGCCAGGGTACCACGAGAATTGGAGCTTCCAGAACGGAGCGCAAAACGATATTTGTAAGTCCGTAGCTCAGTATCATGCTTTCTGACTGATTTCTCTCCTCACTAGTCATTACCGCAAACATCACCAACTTGACCGCGACGAGCTCAGTTGCAGCCAATGCCACTATCACATCGGTGCATTCCACTTCAACCTCCGCCAGCTCTTCGTCGAAGTTTTCCTCAAGCTTTGCGTACGTAATCCGCTCCTTTGATCGAACAGACGCCCTAATCCAGCTTCCGCAGCGCGACGAGTAACCTCGCATCTGCAAGCCTTACAAGCGCCAAGTCAACCAATTCGACCCTCGCATCCGCGTAAGTGTTCTCATTTAGTCACTCTCAGAGCCGCTGATATTTAAGATATTCACTATCAGCACCCCAGCGCTATCTATTACGGCGTCAAGCATGGCACCGTCGCTCACGAGTGCGATCACGAGTGCGAAGGCTGCCGTGTCGTCCAGTCCCAACCTCGTTCAGTAAGTTTCGTGCTACTGATCCTCGAAGCGCTTTTCTCTTACCTTTCCTTTACACCAGATTGTTGACCTCTGCCGTGGGGCAATTATTGGGCTCGTCGCCTTCGGGAGGTGCGAGTGGATTCTCATCCTCCAAAGTTGTCCTTCCATCATCAAGCATCAACGGTTCCATGTAAGAGTTCCTATCTCTTGGATCGCTCTCGCGAAGCTCATGCGCTCGCTACTTCAGAACATCATCAACATTATCAACTCAATCAAGTTTCCCGCTTTCGACCTCAACTTTCTCTTCGCAAGCGTCACTTGCATCAAAGGTCTCCCCCCTTGCGAGCCTATCATTCTCAACATCTTCACTTCAATTTTCTTCAAAAGCACCAAGCTCATCTAATCCATCCTCGACGAGAGCTTCAAGCTCTTTCTCAACTTCGATATCCTTTATAGTGCATTCGCAGATTCCTCAGCTGACTACGAATTCCGCAATGTGGGTCCCGGTCCTGTCTGCTCAAGAACCAAGGGTTAACCAAATCTTCTTATCCAGCTCAAACTTTGTGCTGGCTGCGAAACCCTCATCT
This sequence comes from Phenoliferia sp. Uapishka_3, assembly GCA_035521515.1. Lineage (NCBI taxonomy): Eukaryota > Fungi > Basidiomycota > Microbotryomycetes > Kriegeriales > Kriegeriaceae > Phenoliferia > Phenoliferia sp. Uapishka_3. The sequence goes on along the minus strand of JASZXU010000525.1, from coordinate 8,785 downwards.
AGTCTCGCCTTTTCCCCCCTCATCCCGTCTTCCAAGTCCCCCTCAATATCCAGCGTAACTTCGAGGTACGTGAATCCCCGGTCTATCCGTGCGCTTCTTTCACTATAGCCTGACTCCCACAGCTCCAACTCAAGCTTCTCGAGGAACTCCACCTCGATCGCGACTCCCACTGTCCACACATCCCCTTCCGTTATCGCCTCCACCAAGGTTGGTGCTTCCGCCTCTCGACTACCTACGCAGAGAATCAGGCAAAGATATAGCCCGGAAGTGAATTTTGCTCGGAGATGGGACAAGAAGTAGATCCGAAAATCCCCTCAAAAGCTTTGGAAAGAAAAGAAATACGCAGCTTCGTATGGCCCCGGCTGCCAGGGTGCAGTCACTGTCTCCGTATATAGGTTGCAGCGAGTATGATGCTTGTATGATGTGCAAGAGGAGCAATGTGGCTTGTTTGACATCACGGTTCGAAGGTCTGCGACTCTGCCCCAAAATGTTTCTGGTGATTCCCCAATGAAGTCCCTTCCAGCTTACTAGCACTCTCCAACAGCATTCAGATACTGGGCGTGCTAAGACACTGCATTCCTCTGAAGCTCGAGGGAGACCTAAGGGAGCTTGTCAGTGACCGAAATGCACAAAGCTCTCTACATTCACTCCTCATCGATGCTCACCTCTCACTTCGTATCCAAGGCGCAGCCACAAGGTGCGACGAAATGGTATCCATCATCACAAACGATGTCGCAGACCCTTTTCTCGAGTGCGATGGCGTTAGCCGTGGTAAGGAATCCGACCGCCACGAGGGCCGCGAAGTTGAGCAGGGCGTTTGTGAGTTTCATTTCGTAGGAGTCGTGAGCATTCAGGCTCTCTTCGACCGCATAGCGAGTATTCAGAAGAGAGCTTACTGTTTGAGCTGAAGGTGGAGCGTGAGAAAAGGATAAGGAGTCCGTTAATTAACAGGGAACGTCTGATAAGGGCAGCGCAGGCGGAGAATTTGCATGGAGCTTCGAGGCGGTGGGGGATCGGACGCTTCCTTCCATTTTGGGAACGGGGATAAAGATTGTCACGAGGTGAACTGCATGCTTACATCAGGAAGTCTTATAAAGTTTGGCTGTATGCGCCGAGACGGCGGATGTACGCGGAGCATTCGCCTCCCGTATTCGTCTTCGCATTGGGAGTCAAGGTCTGCCTTCAGAGGTGATCATGTTACTGTAATGAGTAACTCGAGCTGCTCACTAGCTAGCATTGTAGCAAATCTTGCTGAACTGTATGACGTGTAGGTAAGGACGGACTGTAATCTTGAGTCATCGTACCTGAGCTGAGAAGCAACAGTTTGACAAGTCTCTCCGTAAGGTTCAAAGGCTCTCTTTTGCATAGAAGCGCTCACTGGCAGGCTTATAGGATGATAAGCTCAGCTTTGGGAAAGTCCATCATCGTCTCCATTACGATCTCGTTGCAGGCCTCGATGCTCTGGTGATTCGCGCGATAGCATACAGAAGAGGGGCTTTGCGCCAAACTAAAAGGGGAGACGTATCACACTACTAAGTCGGCTCACCTGGAATGGAAACCTCCCCCTGGGTCCCTGCTTGGTCCTGCGCTTGATGCTCTGAAAGCCGTAGGTGGACGACTCCCAGAACTGAGAGCTCCAGGCAGGAATCTTACCGGAAATCTGAGACACATCGAGTTTCGGATTGTATTCTAGGCTGACACTTCTTTAATGGTATGTATTGTGAACGTCCTGAAATGAGCGGAGCCTCCGAGCGGCGACGCAGGCGTCAACAGGCTTTGCAGGCTCAGCACTTTGCGAGTCCTTCGGCAAGAAAACAGGTGTGTTTGTACTCTCTATCTATACTAGGTAGTATCTAGGTGCTCTCATGTGCCGGAGAGCCCTTGGAAAAACTTACGTGGTCCCACCGGATATGAAAGCTGTCCCTGGGCGCACCATTGAAAGTTTGAAACCACTTTCCAGTTCGCAGGAGGATGAAGGCTCCAATTACTCCTTGACAAACTGCGACGATCCATTTCCATTCTTGCTTAAGGCTTCATCAATGCAGATGACATCTCGATTGAAGGTCACTCATAATGCAAGAAGACTTAATTAGAACGCCCAGTGTATAGCCACCGTTCCGAATGGCGAAAAGTCAAGTGCACTGGTGACCTGGTTCCCTTCTTCTCTCACACCACCGAGCTCTATCTTTCAAGTTACGCCCAGCTCCCTCAGTTGCTTATCCTCCAAGTCATCTCTCCCTACGAATGTTCGCCACCAGCCCGCGCCCGACTTGCACTGTCGTCATTTCTAAAAGTCACGGTGACCTCGGAACACCTACCGACTCCACTGTCAGTCGCCGCAATCGCTCAAGCATCTATCTCTCCGGTGAAGAGGAAAACCTCAGTCAGCGACCAGGCCTCAACGGCGGGCAGGCGATGCATCGCGAAGGTTGGAGCGGCCGTTTTCCTGAGCAAGGGACGTGGCTCAGCATGGCTGACGCAATGTAAGGCTACTCAGACATATATAATGGGGATAAACCGAGCTAACCTTATGATTCGGCGCAGGTGTCGCCGCCCCTCCTTGACCAGATCTGATTCGGACGAAACGGTTTGATCGTCACAACCAATTGTAAGTCGTCTCGAGGCCACATTTTTGCTCTGAAGTGCTCAGTCTCTGACGTTCTTGCATAGATTCAGTCGCTTTTGATCCCGGTAGTAGGCAAAAGCCCTAGAAATCAGCGCCAGAACCAGAGAGAAAACATCTCGTCGCGGGCGGCTCGTCGCCTACGCTGGGCTTGAAGAGGGAATGGAAAGGACACCGTGGTCGCCGGTTGCGAAGTAGCCTCTCCCTGCCAGTTAAGTTGAATGCTCAACTCGACGGATAGCTGTAATGTACCAGATCCCCAACTCTAATCAGCTCCAGGCTCCTCAAATCCTGACGAAGCACGTCGCTGCCCCCCAAACTTAGCTTGCTTCGAATCGCTTACGGTTGAATGAACCCGAGAGAAAATAATGCAATGGCAACAGTGAGATACATCTATGTACGTTCATGGGAGGTGTTAGGAACGGGAAGAAAACACATCAGAAGTCATCGTCATCTGGATCCAGCTCTTCCTGGGCGCCGACAGTGCCATCTTCCGAGATGAGCTGGCAGTAGGTCTGACGCTGTTCGATGAAATGTGCGTCGGTGACCATAGGCGAGATCGCATGCGGCAGACGCTCGTAGCCGTCCAGGCCCAGCGCAATCGCAGCGTCAGGACGACGTACGACAGGCTGATATTTCAACATTAGCTCATGTTTCCGTCAGGTCACCTCAATCATTGCATAGACGTACCTTATCTCCTGGGGCCGATTTTTTGCCAATTTGATATTTGGCGAGCTTGACATCCCTGTACGACGCCGGAGTCAGCGTCAGCCTCAGTCTACACCTCGCTTGTGTAAGGGTTTGGATCGCTGAACGCACGTGATGGAATAGAGACTCTTGAGATGATCACGAAGGAGGAGCGCGAGTCCACAGATGATTGATTGCCGAGCGAGATCGGGAGTTGGAGCTTTAGCTTTTTTAAGAGCGTGAGCACAATCCCACCGACACTGGGACCTGGAACGTAGGACATACATGATTGAGAGCCAGTAGCATCAGGAAGCTAGGTGCAAAACAGTGTCAGGGAACGGTGTGGGAAAGGAAAGGACCCTGGTACTAACAGCAGCTTCAGAGGCCTTTTGAGGACTACCTGTCGGCGTGATGGAGGCCATCAAGCCACCTCCCCCATCGAGCCCATCTTCGAGGTTGTGCACAACTTGAAGTCCCGAAACGGCCAGCGCGGAGTTGAGATAATGAATGACCGACATCGGCTCCTCTTGACGCTTGTACTCCAAGCTCGAGAGAGCCTCTGCAATGTATCGAGCGAAAGACACATCCTCCTGCGAAAGATGCAAAGCTCAGTATTTTCTGCACCCTATCAAGAAGTTCAGTTTTCATGGACCTACCTCGGAGCACTTCGCTCCATCTTCGAGGTCGAAGGTGTTGCGCGTGATGGCTTTGAGGTAGTCCATCTGATGTTGTCGCTTCTCCTTCTGGAGCAAGCTAGAGCAAAGGTGATGTAAATTCGTGCATCAATATCTGCTGAATATAAACACTTACCTGTACCATCGACCAAAATGCGAGATGTAGGCAGAGCCGTGGTAGCCTAAACAACGTTTCTAATCAGCTTTACCTCGAAGCTCAAAGAGACTTTCTCCCACCTCTGACCTCGTTGATACCAGCGGACCTCGACGCGTAGTCGTGTGACATTTGAGCGGACGCAAAAAATCGCGATGCGAGCAGCGTCGCGTACTTCGAGTGGAGGAGCGTGAGAGTGGCGAAGGCTTTGTCGGCGAGATTGGCATCTGAGGTCGCAGAGAGAGCGACAAGGACTGGGGCGATACCGAGCGGATGACTGAAGCCAGAGCGTGCTATGGAGCAGATGATGTCGACAGCCATTCGCTGGATCCTTGAGTTGGTGGCCATCGCGGCGGTGAAGAAGTCGCCGATGTACCGTTGAGCGATAGCACTCCCAACGCTGCGAAAGTAGCAAATGTGAGCGCCAAGGCAATGAGTTTGTGAGAATAACGTACCCAGAGTCGGCGAACCCCTCGACATTTCCAACAAGCTCCTCAATTTTGACTCCCGTCTCGACCTTCACTTTTCCTGAGATAGCCACCATGGGAGCCCGATCTTGACTTGCGAGGAAGTCTTGAATGATGCGCAAGACCTGAAAGATGCCCTTGTCGTCTCCGGACTTGAAGATGGCGTCGAGGATCCTCGTCGAACCCGGCTTGAGCATGAGGGAGGGAAACCCGCGATAGAGGTAGCCGAGTCCCGTAAGGATGGGGGCTTGGATGCTACCGGCGTTTGGCATGTTGTAGATTCGGACTAGGCTGTTAAAGAGGTGCTCGTGGATCGAAGCTGCCGTGATATTGTCCAGTTCTTGCTGGGTAGCTACATGACGTCGAGGTCAAGCTGGATGAACTGGGGGCGGAACTAGCGACCTTACCTGGATAGATCTTGCGGAGGTCGTCAAATTGCGCAAATTCGGCGAAGAGCGTCGTTAGGTAGACGAGCATCGCAATGGCTTTACATTCCGCCGGGGCGGGAGCCTTCTGCTCGATAACTTTCGTCAAAGTGAGTAGTCTGCCTATGAGGAAGAAAGTCAGCTCCTGAGAAACGATGAGAGACCGAGCGAAACATACTGAGGCAAGCCTTGTAGATGCTGATCATCCGAGTAAAGTCGTGCGTTTGCCCTCGAATGACGGCGCAGTAGCAAGCCATGACTTCTTGCTGATACTGATAGTAGACCCCGAGTCAGTACAAGCTCACATTCTATCTGGAAGAACGCTCCTGCACACTTACCGCCAGGTTTGAAGAAGGCTTGTTAATCATTGGCGTGAGAGCCTGCTGAAGGTCTCGCGAGAACTGTGACGATCCTTTCGGTAGAGCAGTGACTGTTGAGCGGAAGATCTTGAGGAGGTAGTCGCATACCGTGTGTTCATCAGGCTGGAAAAACCAAGAATCTGAGCATCACTCTTCCCGACGCCTGTTCGAGACCTTACCGTTGCCGCGCTTTTGAGGAACGGAAGCAAGAGCGCCGTCTTTTGTGGTGAAAGGAGTGAAGGGTCGGCAGCGTTTAGCACATATATGGTCTTGACGCACTCCACGATGCTCTGACAAATCCGATTCAGCCTTGTCACGCCCCTTAGAAGGAAAGTGCTCACGATTGAAGTGTCCTGCTCCAGAAGACCGTCGATGAGCGTCTCCATCACGTCTTGCAACCGAGCAAGCGGCGCTTTTGTGTTCTTGATAGTGTGCTTGCTCACGATCTTCGGCACCTTCATTAGTTCACACTCCACAGTTCGAAAGAAAAATCAAGTGCTCGCACCTGTCGGAGCATTTCCTGGACCGGAGGGGGTCGGTCACGGTCACTGAAGACACCAGTGACAGACATGATGATTTGTGAGAGCCTAACGATGCTTGTCTCTGCCGATGAGCCAAGTGACTGCGACCGTCTTGAGGAAAGAGGCGCGGAGAACCAAAGGTCCTCGATTGCGTCGGCTGCAAGTTCCTGTTTGGGTGGCAGAGGGTTGAGCATCGGCGGGCGAGAACCTTATGACTAACACTCACCTTGACTCCTTCATCGTCATCGAGAGCACGCCAAACGAGCTTGCGGCAGATCTCAACTTGATGTTCGTCCTCGTCGACGACGGAGTAAAGTACTCGGAGGAGCTTGACGACACGCCGGCGAACGTTCAAGCCAGTGTCCTGGAGGAGACTCATTGAATTAAAAAAGTCGAGGGTTTAGGAGGAGCTCGAACTCACATTGATTCGCTCGCTAATCACTGGGAGGTATTTGACAGCGAGGGCCGGCCGACCGACGACATATTTGCCAACCAGCTCAATCGCTGTATCCCGCACGGCCGATGATTGATCGACGATTCGGTTTCGGATGGTATTGCTCACGTCGTCCTTCGTGCGTCCCGTCAACGAGGCGCTCATTCCGCTTTTCGGAAAGAAAAGAAAACACTTACCTGGAGGAAAAGCCCTGGATCTTGCGCGACAATGAGACTAATCCCACGTAAAGACTTTGTTCGAAAAGCGACGACTGTCGATTCCGAAGCGGCCAGAACGCGCTCAAGAAGAGGCTTGTACAGTCCCGCGAGAGGTTGGGAGCGGGAAAGCTGAAGGGTGAGGAGGTCGATTCTCGGCTGCTCATCTTCGAGGCTGTGGGTTTGCAGTTCAGCCAGAGATTGGATGAGTTAAGAGAGCAAATAAGACTCACTTGGGCCCAAAGACATCATCCGCTACGGTAGTCGACCACAAGCTGTGAGCAGCAACAGAAAGGCGGTCGGCGACGGCCTGGAGCCTCGTTCCTTTCTCCGAAGACAATTCGGCGTTGGAGAGCTCGTCGAGAGCTTTCAGAGCTTCCCTCTGTGCATGGATGAGATCCCGGCCGAAGTTCGCTCTGGTGTACTGTGACGCGCCCTGATTTGATGATGCAAATGAGCGGAGGAATGGATAATAAGGATAGGATCAACCTCACCTCTCCACTCGTTTGCTCTGATTTCTCCAAGTGTTCGGTAACCTCTTCGTGAGCCTTGATGACAAGATTGAGGGCGGGAAGATCACTCTCCATCAAGATCTGTCGATGAAGTAGTCAGCGACGTTGTCTTTCCAGCGCCCCAAAAAACACTTTCGTACCTCTAGAAGAGTCTTCAAAGATCCATCGCTGGTACTTAGGTTTATATCGTGTCGTAGTCGAGCGCCGATAGTGCCAAGGTGGTCCAGCGAGAGTCCCTTGAGGGCGTTGGCTTCATGCGATGTTTTCGGGTCGGCGAGATGGGCCATCTAGAAGTCGAGGAAGGTTCTATTAGTCTTCTGCTCAAGTGGAAAAACGCAAAACGTACCATAGACTTGGAGCAAACCGTCAAAAGCAGCTCAGCGCCAGGCCATTCGGGTAGGTGCAGCGTCGAAAGAATATCGGCGATGAGGTTATCGAATACAGTCTTGTATTCCGATTCTGTTGATCCGCTCGCCGATTTTCCGGACTTGCAGGACCTGTTTGATGCCCATCAGCGTCAAGAAGAAAGAACTTCGAGCAGTGTAGCGAAACGTGAACTCACTTCTGGAATAAGTAACCGATAATCGTCCTCGCCGACTTTGATACATCATCCAAAGCCGGTTCCAGCAGCTCACTCGCCGCCTTATCCTGCCTCCCCAAAGAACGTAAGCTCACTACTCAAAATCCGCGCCCTGAGAGAAAAAGACCCACCAAAGGCGAACTCGCATCCACCTCTTCCTCTTCCTCATCCTGCTCCATCTCCTCCTCTCCGCCCTCCTCCCCACTTTCTTTCATCCTCACATCCCTAGATCTATCCACCAGCCTGCGTTGGATCTGCGAAGCAAGGTCTACCGGACAAGTTTGCACGAGGTGGAAAATGAGTGCGGAGACGGTATGAATCGCGGTTCCGTTCCTCAACCTTCGTTCCACGCCCCAAAACATTATCATCAGCATCCAATCACCACGCCGATTTCAAGCGAAGAGAGAGCCAGACTCACCGGAAAGACCCTTTAGCACCCTTCTTAGCAATCTCCAACCCAGTCAAATGATTCATCACCTCTTCCACCACATCCCCTCTCTTCTCACTATACCTCCCCAACAAGTTCCTCACCAAGCCCAAACATTCTCCTCTAATCCCCTTCATCGCCGCGCCCACCACACCTCCCACCTCAACTTTCTTTCCTCTCCCGCTACCAGTCGTCCCGCCAGAGGAGGAGGCTTCATGGAAGAACGGTTCTAGCGAGAAATAAATAGTGGAGATTACTAAATCTTCAGAAAGTTCTTCGGCTTGGATGAGTCGAGAGAATTGGGGGATGACGGAAGAGAGGGATTCGCAGACTGCGTTGAGGTGGGTTGGGATGAGGGTCGACAGCGTACTTAGATGACTCGTCGAAGTCGCTTCTAGGATCGGGAAAAGGAGAGAGGTGGTGGATAATCTCATAGTAGCGATCATAGAGGATAAGTAGTCGGAGGAATAAAGTCGTTTAGGGAGGAGAGTTGAGGTGAGGATGGAGAGAGCGACGCGGATGGCGATGAGGGCGTCTTCGATGTACCGAGCTCCGTTGATGACTTGCTCCAAGTTCGACTCCGTCCAGTATTCTTCATCGCGTTCGGTATCATCTCTCATATCCGACTCGGGGGCTGGATGAACGATAGGCGATCTCGATCTCGAACTCCTCCTTCGCCCTCCCCCAGTCCCCGGGGAGCTCCTCTCA
>JASZXU010000524.1:0-19087 GCA_035521515.1 Phenoliferia sp. Uapishka_3 | reverse complement strand
TTGGACCTTCGTTCCGTCTGGAGTCGATGTCAGGTTCCTCGCTTTCTGGCAACAGTTTGAGAGGAGCCGTCCCTTGCGCCTGGTGGATCCGGACTTTTCTGAACTTGTATTTAGAACGTTGGAGTCTTGTATGGGTTTGAATTGCAATAATTGTCTTGAACTTTTACTAGCTGTCGCGCCTCATTTCGAGAGCTTTTGCTTTGACCTCTCACCCTCCCCCACCACCCTTCGCCACTCCGCTCAACCCTCCGGAGATGATCAAATGCAGGACGGGATTTGAGAAGAGGGAGTAGGACTGAGTAGGAGGAGGAGGGAGGAGGGAGGAGACATGACGCGGGAGGTGGAGACCGGAGGCGAGGAGTAGTCCTACTGAGGACGACTATGGTCTGTGATCTCGACGTTGATTCGGAGTTTCTCTCGCGTTTCTGATTGCGAGAGCTCGCGAGTCGGAGTCTCTCCTGCGCTGACCGGCTTCTGGCTCGGTTACAAACTGATCTCAGCCCTCGGAGGGACCAAGAGAGACCACTTGGAGGGGACAGCCCGATGCTTTTAAAGGTGCCGTAATATCACTCCGCTCCTTCTGGGTCCTTGCTAAAACCTCACTCGCAAACTAGCACCGCAACTGGACGTCGCACAATATTCGTGGAGGTCGACGCTGCAAGCGGCAGGTGTCAAAGAAGACTCTCCGGTAGGGCTTCTCCTCGCTGCAAACCGGTGTCTGCCCGTGACTCGGTACTACTCATGGCGGGTGGGAAAATCAAGGAAAACCGTTCAGCGTCCATCAGCAACGGCAGGAAAACGCTGCGCGAGGCTGCCACACGCTGCCACAGCCTCTGCCAGCGTCCGCGCGCCTGGCAGCGTTGTAAAGGGTTGGGTTTACAATTCACTGCCGTAAAGGACCAGAAGGCTGCCAAAACCCTTCGGGCAGGCTACTTGAAATTGCAAGTAATTATGTGCCAGCATGAGAAAGTCAGATACAGTCACGCACAATTGCACAAACAAACCCGGACCAGTGCCTTCAAGACGCAGCAGCTTGGTGCAAATCAAGCAAACCAGACATCCAGGGCACGCAATTCACAGACAGGCATCCCACAGCCAGTATAAGGTACCAAACAGACGTATTTCCAGCAACTACTACCCCCACGAGCGCCGCCAGAACTGCACCACCGGGTCCCACAAGACCACACACCCCGACGATAACCGCCGCCAGAACTAGGCCCGATTCCTAAACAAAGCCTTCTTCGCCGCCTGGGCACTCACCGCCACCTTCGCCAACTTCCCCAAACCCGCCGCATGCGCTCCCGCGAGCCTCCAAAGCTTGATGAGAACGATGTCCTGCAGCGCGTCGGTGAGCGTCTGCCCCGTCAGCGCAACGTTGTTGGCCTCCAGCTGATAGTCATCGCTGAACTCGCAGGAACCGCTCCCCTCCTTGGCATGTTCGAGCGTGCGCAAGATCTGCGCGGGCTGGTTAGCTAGCTCCCATCTGACCCCCATCACGAAACGCCACCCCCTTTACGAAACGCCAATAGGCCAACTCACACCGGCATAGGAGATCCCCAGAAGCCCGAAGCCCAACAAAACGCAATGATCTCGTTCGGCCCCGCGCACCAGCACGAGCGGCGGCAAGGAGATCATGGAACCGAGTAGGCAAACGGCCGACTCGTGCAGCAGACTTCCCAAGAGTAAGTTCTCGTCCTCGTCGACATCCGCCTGTACGGAACCCACAAGGATCAGCCTGCGCCGACAGAAGGACATGTAGCGGAAGGATCCTTACCTGGCCGTCAGCGCGCAAGTTCTCGCAGGACCTCAATGCGGCTGCGGCAGCTTTCCTCGAGTCCTTCGTAAAGTCGACCTCGCCCTTGCCTTTATTCGTGAACTCGTACGAAAGGCCGTACTTCTTCATGACCCTGAATTTGATCTCCCGACCACATTTGGAGATCCAACTCTTAGCATTCTGGTAGAGCTGAAGGCAATGCGTCAGAATCCAGAGCCCATAATGAACCCTTTCAGACGTCCGACTCACCTGCGCCTGGAAGCCAGCGTGCCAGCTAATCTCGACGTGGAGCTGGAAACGCGCTTGAGCCAATAAGTCGTTGACGACGGCGACCAAGTCCCCTGCGGAAGCCCAGGGCTTGCCTTCCTTGACCAGCCGGATCCGCACCTCGATGCACATGGACGTGTAGGTACCCCTCTCGACGGTGTCCATATCAGCAAAGACGAACTGCCCTTGCTTGCCTGATCCCCTCCCGCCTTCGTGACGAATGTGAGGGCGCGGGCCATACTTTTGAGACGACTTGGAGGACTTGGACCGGCGACGCCCAACTTCTAAAGGGATACCTTCGTCGAAGATGGCGGGGAAAGAGGTGCCCTGGGGGAAAAGGCAAACAACGAGTCAGTCAGCCGCAGTTGCAAACAACCGGAACGGTGGCCTACTTCGTACTTCGCCTCATCATCCAAGCGCGCCTACCAAGCGCGCACAACAAGCACAATCAGCAGCCACTTGGGAAACACACTCGTCACCTCACCGAAGGAAAAGCCAAAGCACCCACCTGGCTCTTTCGAGACTTCTTCTTCTTCTTGAGTGGCGACGACCTCAATTCGCCCTAAGAGCGCCGACCAACGGAGAGAGCAGGTCAATAACGATCCAACCAACGCGGGCCGGGCCAGTACAGCAGACAAGTGCGAGGAACTCACATCGCCTTCTTGAAGCGGAGAAGCCACCACAGCCTGTGACCCGAAGACCTGTTAGCACTTCCGAGAATCAAGCAGGCGCGAGCAAGGCAGCAGACACCCACCGTAGACTTTGTTTTGGTATTTGGATTGATCGGCGTCGCAATCTTGGCCTTAGCCTTAGCCGCCAGTCTGGACTTCGCTGCCTTGACCTTCCTCTGTTTCTTGAGCGCAGCCGCCGCCCGGGCAAGCTGCTTTGCCTTCGCCGCCTTTTCGGCCTGCGTTGATGACTTGGACTTTGGTTTCGACTTGGCGCCGGCACGGCGTTTCTGTCCAATCACCGTCAGTGCGCCCCAGAGTCGACAGGGTCATGAGAGAGCGAGAGAGTGGACTAACCTGGCTGGGAGCAGGCGAAGGCGAGGGGGAGAGGCTGCCGTCCGAACAAGCTGGCTCGCCCTGCATATCATAATCCGAGCCATCCGAAAAAGGTGCAGTGGCTTGGTCACCGTCCCAACCCTTCGCAGCTTCCTTGGCGGGGGGTGGGCGCTTCTGCACCTGACAAGTCAAGCCGTCAGGAAAAGAAGCCAGCGCCACGAGAGAGAGATGAGAGAGCTTGCTTACCGGCGTGGGAGGAGGGGAGGGCGAAGGAGAGGGACTCGGGTCATGATCGGAAGGCGCATGCTCCGTGTGTGACTCGTCACCCGATCCACTAGAACGAGGGCCCGACACCTCGCCAGTCTGTTCCAGATCGTCATCTGAGTCAGGTTCCTGCGGCTGCTCCTGCTCATAGACCCTGTTCTGCGAGCCAGACTGTGGCACCGACCGTGACACCCGAACAGGGGATGACTCCGCATGAGGTGAGGAGGAAGGCGCTCGCACCGGCGAAGAAACACCGCGGGGCGAGGATGAGGAGATGTCATCAGGTGCCTTGTGGGCGACCGAGGACTGGTCGGAGTCAGAGTGCTCAGACCACTCGGGTTCCGGACTACGGGGGTCGCGGTTCAGTACGAGTTTGAAACGTCCCACCAGACAAGGAACTCACGTTGCTGTGTCATCGCGCTCGCGCTCCTCGCGAGGATCCCTGCTGACCGGGGGCAATAACACTTCAATCTGGGGCCACTCCGGACGACACAAGCCATTGCATTGGCAGAATCAGAATCAGACTTACTGGGTTCCTTGAGACGGCGCGCCCCTGCACGAAGACGGCGTATCAATAGAACATCAATTGATACGCCAGGCAACAGAACGGATAACTGGGTACTCACTGCTTCCTGACATGCTTGGGGCGAGTGGGCGAGCGCTGCGAGAGCAAAGCGGATTTCGGGTTTGTCCTGGCCGCACCACGAACCTTGATCCCAGCGCTGGGGGGAAGGTCAGGTCAGCTCGCGCCACGAAGAGAGGAAGGGAGCAAGGGGGCCGAGTGAGGTACCGATGATGCCTGAAAGAATGGCGAGTAATAAGTAGAGCAGTCCGGGTCTGCCGTTGGGGCACGCAGGGACTAACGAGGCGGGGGACCTCGTGGGGGCGCGAGGGTTCGGCGTGGCGGCTCTCTGGCTGACCAAAGGAAGATGATGGTGGCGTTAGTTGGGGAAATCGCGAGGGATACGAGTGAGAGCAGTCCGCGTACGTAGTGACCTTGATGGGTTTAAGCGGTGCGGCAGCGACACTGAGTTGCCGCAGGGCCTCTGCTGGTGTGCCACGGAAGCCCGGTTTGAGAGTGCCGCTGGTGGTACGCTGTTCATACGCCATAGCTTCTCTGTAGGTGTCGCTTTGATTGGGGCCCCGAAGGACTCGAGGATTACTTCGCTGAGGGCCGAGAGGTTTGGGGACCATGATGCTTCAAGATAGAAAAGCCTGCAGACGTGAGATGGTGTGCAACAGGATTCAGTAGGTGAGGCTGGTGAACGAGGGACAAGAAGGGAGGGATGGCCGTGCCCAACCAGAGACGGAGGGATCGATGGGCCGAAGCGGAGAAAAGTGGTGACGCACCCGACCAATGTGCGGAATCGCGTGCTTCAACGGGCGTGACGAAGGATCACAAACGGGTAATAAGCAAAGTAACCAAGGTGGGAAGCTTGAGATGAGAGGCAACTCACAGACGATCTGTTGTTGTTGTGGTTGAGAAAGTCCTAACGGGCGGGCAGAAGGCGTGTCAGGTAAATCATATCCGGAGGCGGGATGACAAAGGAAAACGGACTTACGAGGCACGGTCACGCGAAGTCAACGTTGGGATGTGATGTGATGTGATGCGACGAGAGGAGATGTGATGACCGGAGAGCGCGAGAAAGCCAGCCGGGTGGAGCTCCTGCGTGCGTTGGAAGGAGGCAGGGCCAGTCGATGAAGAATGTACCCGACCATTCTCTTCCCACTCTGGAGTTGGCGCTGTCCTCGTGCGGGCAGGTGATGCCGGACGAGGACGGCGCGTCGGGGGGGGGGAGAAACGGGAGACGGTCGGGAGGAGAAGTTGGCCGTTAGGAAGGTCGGTCGCAATAACATTCACGAGACGATGTGCCTGAGGAAGGCTCCAGTTGCAGCTGCAGTTGCAAAGCTCCTAGTTGCGACGGTTGCGACTTGGAGTCTCGGGAGCCTTTCCAGCGACGCCACGATCCTATCGACGAGGCCTCCAGATCGCATTCGACAGCCCGTTATCCACCACCTCCCTGGCTCCACCAAAACGTCCTGTTGGCCAACCCCGACCTCCATCTACAGCGTCAATGCCCATGCCATTGCTCTTCGATGTCTGTGGCTGGTCCCACTGCAAACAGCATATTCCCGACGGCGCGCCCGGAGGTCTCCATCGCCACTACAGCGTGAAGCACGCCTCTCGCTACCCTCCTGACAGTGGCTACGAGTCTGAGGAAGAGCCGCTGGATGAAGACGCGGCGCTGTTGGACCGCGTATTTTGGGCGGCAGCAGAGGGTCGACGTGGGGCGGAGGCAGAGGAGGGAGAAGGAGCGGCCGCGAAGGACGGGAGTCGCGCTTTTGTAGAGGAGCACTACCCCGGTGCTGGGTGGGCGTGCGACAAAGACGGTCAGTTTCTAGAGGAACAGTCGCCAGCGCCTCGTCGAGAACGCCTGGTCGACCCAGACGCACCTTTCACCCCGTTCGACGACGAGCGTCAATATGGATGGGCCGAATCAATCTCCAAGTATCGCATGTCAAAGGCCCAGGTGGATGCCCACATGCGACGACATGCAGCGCAGGTGAGAAGCAACAGTTGCGAGGATGACAGCGATTCTTTTGCTGACGTAAGCTCGTCGACAGGAGCCAACCGCTCCCGCCTTCACCAACTTCGCCCAGTTCCGTAAAAAGGTAGACGAGATTGAATATGGTGAGGCGCTCTCACACTTGATCGTTGGGTTCCCTGGCTGAGACTCCGGTGCGCTCACAGGACCTGAGTGGGCGACATGGCGCCAACAGAACTTCAAGGCCGAGCCGACCGACCTCCCCCCAGACGCCTACGAATTCTTCCCGTTCCTCGAGGACATCCAAACCTTCTATTATCGCGACACCAACCTTGTTCTGGCAGACCTTCTGCGAAACCCGACCTTCGTAGGCCGCCAAACGTACTCGCCAGTCCGTCACTCGCTTCCCGACGGTGCCTTCATTACGGAGCCACACACTGCCCACAACGCCTGGGCGGTCCAAGTAAGTCTCTCTACCCTACGCTAGTATGAGCGGGAGACACCGCCGTTGTGGGCACCACTGATCCGCCTTTTTCGCGTTCGCAGGAAAAGCTCAAGCGGGGTGTCACTCAGGTTCGCCTGACCGTGGCCTCTGACGCCACCCAGCTCTCTCAGGCGTCTGGACTCGCCTCCCTCCACCCTGTTTACCTCTCCACCTCTCTGAACGATGCCTCGCTCATTCGAGAGGACCGCGGCGCCCTCGTTGTGGTCGGTTTCATTCCCATCCTCAAAAGTCAGTCTTCACCCCTCCCCTTCTTTCTCAAGCGCCGATTCCGCTCTTCCGGCAAGTACTCACGCAGCTGTCTGTTCTCCAGCCAATGAGACCAGCAGCTCGGGCCGAGAGATGTTCGCGCGATACGCGCGACAGGTGCGCCATCATTGCATGTCGTACGCCAATCATCCTGACCTACCGTGGACATCCTACTAACCCGGATACCATGCAGGGTCCTGCTGGAACCTTTGCGCGACATTCTCGAGGCTGACCAGCTCAGACAAACCGCCGACGGTTGGTGGCGATGGTGCCGGGCGTACATGGGCTGCCAACCGGTCGATTATCCAGAGGGAGGATGGCTTCTCTGCGTGCTCAAGAGTTGGGTGGTTTGGTGAGTAGGCGACTCAGAAAAGAGCGAACTGCGCTGACCGTACATTCTTGGTAGTTGTGAGGCCCCGCCAAACGAGCTAGGCGATGGGCCTGGGATTCCTCGAACCTCAGAATCGTCTGCCGCGCATCGAGCTCTCGGCGCAGACCATGCACGGTCTGTCGGATTGCACATGGAAGTTGTAAGTCCCTGGATACTCTTTGAATGTGTAGGCCTCGTATCCTGCTGACCACAACCTCCGGGCAGCCTTATTACGATCGTTTCAAGATCAATGGACACGCGTTGATCATTTCCGACCTGCTCCACCAGCTCACCAAAGGTGCGCGTCGGTCGGCAGAACTGAGTATAGAGCATCTGGGGGAGTCATCATAATGCTAACGTCGTCCTGCGCGCCCAGGTGTTTTCAAGGATTTGACTCTTGACTCGATGATCAAAGTCTACCTCAAGAATGCTGCCGGAGGCGGGAGGCCTTACGATCGTGTTATGAGGGAGATTGCTCGCCGGTGAGGCCGGCTGTAGCGGGGTCTGCGTACCGCGTTCGCTGACCCTTCTATTGATTCAGACTCGAGGTCTTGCCGCCGTTTTCGAACCTGCGGAGGTTCAAGGACGGAATTGAGTACACCAAGTGGACTGGGGAGGATTCGAAAGCGTTGATGGCGGTGCGTAAAGTATCTTATTGCCAACGTTTTCGACCTGCGAAGTCTGACTGCCTGTGGCTGCCTTAGGTTATCTCCGCCGCACTCTGGGGTAGGAACTGCCTTCTCACTTGCTCGAGCGCTCAATCTGACCCAGTGCAATCCGTAGACCTGTCATGGGGCGAGGCCGGCACTGAAACGTTCAAGACCGCTCTGGACGAGGTGACTCAAAGTATCACCCTCGTCGTCATAATCTATCGCTACGCATCCTCTCTCGAGTCGACCGCGACCGACCGGGTCATTCAGTCGGAAGCCATCAGGCTCTATATGGAAGTGAGTCCCTTTTCTGTGACCGCAGGATGTCTAGTAGTCAACGCTGACGCAAATGGTCTCCCATTCCATTCCATCCACGCACTCAGGTAATTCGTTACGCTTTCGAGGACGAGAGAGAGGCGAAAGGGTTTAACTGGGCCCGCTTGCACTCGATGTTCCACTACGTGGAGTGGACCGAGGCAAACGGAACGGCTCCTCACTCAGACACGGCCCCGTATGAGGTAGGTCCTTTCGCTTCCTGCTCTGTCGCTGGACGGCTCACGTGCTCTACATGGCAGACCGCACACATCAAGGCCGTCAAGTTGCCTTACCGAGCATCCAACCGATGCAACGCGATAGTGCAGATTCTTCGCTCCAATACGCGTCGAGACTGCCTCGCTTCTCTCAGAGGGCGTCTCGAACTGGCTGGCACCATCACTGCGGCCCGCCCAATGCTTCTTCCTGTCTACCAGGAACCCGTGACTGTGCTCCCCGGTCGAGGAGGTGAGTATCTCCGGCTTGCGGGATGGTCTGAATGAACACCTGATTGAGTGGTCACGCTGCAGATCGGAGCAAACGGATGCACCTGCAGGACCTCGCCGACGCGCGAGCTCTGCCAGGGTTTGTTCAGGCAGTCAGTCACCTTCCGCTTTTCCCTTGCCCGGCAATGTTTCTGCATTTCACTGACGAGTGCGGCGATCTTCAGGCCTCGACCTTTCTGAGCGCCTATTTGGACATTCCGGACTACTTCTACGCCGGTAAGGTCGAGGTTCACACGATCGCCACAGCAACATTCCCTGTATACGCCCGACCCGCGTATCTTAGCAACGACACCTGTAGTGAGTTCATCTGGCTCATCGGGACCGCGTGCACGAGCTAATGTCATCTGGCAGAATTCATGACGCAGCGACTTTACGCGACCCCCGACTACCCTTACCGTGGCGAGGTTGGCTCTGTACGAGGACCTCGTCACGACACGCTCCTCGTTCGTGGTTCACGCTGGGCCGAGCTTGGAGGACAGTCCTTCGACGCGTACGACGTGTTGCGGGCGCGAATGTTCTTCGTGGTAGCGTATCGCGGCCGTCGGATTGAGTTGTGTTTGGGCGAGGAGTACGCCAAGGTCAGCTAGCTATGATTCCATCAGTGTTCGGTTGTCGACCCCATGATGATGATGACTGACGCTGCCTCACAGGACCCGCAACACGCATCGCGGCGCGCAGTCATGTCGCCCGTCGTGCACCCCGTCGACGTCGGCACAGAGCCCGCTCTGCGCGTGTTCCTGGTATCCGATATTCTGCGCGCTGTACACCTTCAGCCGCTGTTTGGCAAGCAGGGTGTCCCGAAGGAACTGAAGTTCACAGAGACGCTCGACCGTTGGAGAGGCTGCTACGCGGTGGGAGTATTCACGGACCAGCATATCTTCCGCCTCCTCTTCCGTCCCGAGGCTGCTGATTACCTAAGGGCCGTTCCCCAAGTCTAGGTGTGCCTCAGGTTCTGATAAGGTGTAATCCCACTTTGTATACCTTGCTGCGAATGTCAACAACGCTCGCCCACAGCCTTGTTTGCCCCTCCGTTTTTCGTCTCACGAGGCGCTCGGTTGCGACTTAAGACATCTGAAAGGACGTGTTCTGCAGCTATAGGATCTACTCTTCCATCCTGAGGAAGACACAAAGGCTATTTGCAAGCTCGTCTCGTGCGAGATTGGAGGACACCACCAATCTGACCTGGCGAGAAGGATAACCTTGGTCTCGATATCGCTCTCTAGTGGCTATGGCTAGCTCCTTTCCAAGATGAGAGAATACCGCACAACTGGTCTTGACTGATCTGTACCCTCGTTAATGCCTGGGCGCAGACGCCACGGCCAACGTCGCGCTGGTAGTCGCGGACGTCACTCAGTCAATTCGACGGAATCCACTGCGCGCTTGATCAAACCAGCAATGACTCTATTCGGGGCGACAGGTTAGCCTAGAAATCAATTCATGTCGTACCGCAGAGCTTTCGCTCGGGTGAGCGCGAGTCTCGAAAGAAGCGACACTCAAACCGCCGTGCTTGGACAAACTTAAGAACATTGGGACCCCTCTCATCCTTTGAAAACGGGCCAAAGAAAGCTTGATCTGTACCTCGTAGGACATGGCTGGATAAATACGTACAAATAGAAATAGATAACTCGGGCAGGCCGAGATGGGTTCATCCAGTGCCCAGGTTCGAGAGAGAAGGCAGATAGTTTCAAATGGCATCCTCGCAGACTGGGAGGCGTCGCATTCTGGCCCTGAGACCCCGACAGACTTTGCACAGGGCTAAGTTGTTTTTGGTGTGAGAATCCCAGGTTGAAAATGGATGGAAGCGCATGGATTTCCGGAGTTGTAAAGGATGAACGCTGCCCAGCTAGGGAGAAGGAGTGGGGAGCCTCACACACACGCTCTGTACTGTCTCAATAATTGCAGGATCGTCTCAAACTCTCTTCACAAGGAGACTTTGGTGGAGGACTAAAACGAGGGAACCACACTGTCGCGGTGACACCATGGCGGCAAGGCGACGCTTGCGGAGGGCGCCCAATGAGCAACCGCACCAACACTACGCTGACATCTGAGGCCTGGAAAATTTGTTTTTCACGCAAGCTTAAAATATAACAGTCTCACGCGAGCCAAAGTACAATACAGGGTTCACCCGGCACAGTTACTGCACGAGGCCCGGTCAATGAGAAAGAAATTCCTGCGACACCCGTCGTCGGAACCTCACCGCTCTACTCAGTGACGGAAGGACTTCCAGTACAGGGTGGTATTTTCCCACGTCGGTCGTATTAGATGACAACTCACTCGTATGACAGCTTCTACTTGGCTTCAGCTACGAATTGGTGCGCACGACTGGTCGACCGACTATCAGAGGCCCAACAAAGCCCGCGCTCCGAAGGGCCTCATGAAATGGGTCGAGGTGGCCTTGCCTGCGCAAGCAAGCCGTGTAAATTCTTGTCATTGAGATGAGGCACGTCAAGCCCGAAATCACATTCGATCTTTGAAACCCCGTTGCGAACGCAGGGAACGAGGGCTTCGGACCAGAAAGGGATCCCAGAGTCCTCACTGGTCACTTGGGCAAAAAGACTTCTTACCCTTGAAGTCCCAGCGTTCTCAGCTCTTATAAATACCGTACACGAGAGAGTAGGCATATGTCGAAATCTACACATTATAGATCTGTCGAAGTCCCGTACGGCACCCGGAATTCCGGAATCGCGGCCAGACGCTCCTCGGGACGAGCGAGTAGGCTTCCTTTGTGCCTTCTCACAACGCCTCCGACGAGGACTCGCGCCTGAGAACCGCACGCAGTCTCTAATCCTGCATGAATCCTTGGCATCCCTGGGTAACAGCTCCTTACCGACCTCGCGAGTGGAGGGATAATTTCGACATTGGGGCGTTCGATCTCAGCTCTGCAATCGCGAACGGGTTGGTCGTGAACCGACAGGTCGTACGTTTTTGCCTGGTGTCTGGTTCATCTGAGCGCTGACCCTTGAGGCTCGCCCAGGACCTGTTGTTCTACACATTCGCCAACAGTTGGGGACGGAGCGCGGACGCCCTGGTTGCAGAGCTCAATTCAGCTCACCTGGCCGGAGTCCTTGGAGGCGGACCTTGGGAGCTTCGAGACGAACGACCCAGACGTAGGTGGCCCTACTCAAACACCTGATGTACACTAGTAGCTAAACTTCCTTGCACAGCTCGGAAATGGACCTTGGAAGAGATCATAGCAATGATCTCTCGCCACGATTTCCCGTCAACCGGTACATTAGGCAGCCCGGCCACAGACTGGTTCGCGGTCCTGCACTCGCTCGCCCGACTTTTTCGAGAGCCTGGAGTTGGAATGTGGGAATACTTGAAAGGCTGGGCGATTTCAGACGATCGCGAAATTCCGTACGCAATACTTGGAGACCTTACGGCGCAGTTGATGAGCTCGAGTGACCCACCCGTAGACCCCTTCGCGCGATTGTACTTTCCGTTATCAGATGGCTGGTCAAGCACGGTCTCGCCATCGAATACGTTGTAATGCCATGTTTGTACTGGTCTGTGGGGCGGAGTAAGGGCGACATAGAGTCACATTGCAAGGGCCACGGTCAACTATCTAAACTCGCAATACGACGTCCTAGGACCCAGCGATTTCACCGACCTCAGTCCGCGCTGATTTGCTCTCGTCGACGACCTGAGGGCTCGCGTAGCTGCCACCTGAGGTCCTACGGGACGTTTGGCGCGAGCGGCGGACTTCCATACAGGACAGAGCAACCGCACGACCTCCGCGTTCTCATCCTCACTGTCATCGTCGTTCTCGTCCTCAGTGTCCCTGTCACCCCCTGGCGGGCCAGCAGCCGGCTCCACCTTATGAAGGGTTGGTGAGATCGCGAGGCGGTTTGGCACTGGCGTCGGAGGGTGTGAGGGCGTCCAAAGTGGAGTGTAGTCGGCTAAAGCCACTTGCGAGTCCATCAGCGCGAACAGCGTACAAAAAAGCACGATTCCAGCGCACCCTGGGACCTCCATGAAACGCTCGGGGCCTTTTTTTTAGCGAGTGCCCAAGAGCAAAGAAAAATCTCCAACGTAATGTCGCTCTCGCCATAAAGCCTCGCCAACCCGTTGAGGATGATGACCTAAATCGGTAGATGATTAGTCAGAGCCAGGCAGCATCGGGCCAGAACAAGATCTCACGTTGTTCCAGTGAGAATCCGAAGATGTCTGGCAATTCGGGAAGTCGTGTAGGTTGAGCATGACTTCGATGTCGTCCAACGTCCATTGCCGGGCTGAAGTTGCGTGCGGGGAGTGTTATCAAGGCTGTCAAGTGGCTGGATGAGGAAGGAGCCAACCTGGTTTTTGAATCGCTTCACCAATGAACCCACTGCGTACCGACTCGTTGAGGACGCAAGTCAGCTCCCAGTCCACGACACCGTACTGCATCGCGAAGGTCCCAATGGCGTCTCTCTGCAGGCAATGCCCGGTTGTCAGGAGCAGACGTTTCTGACAGCAATGCCGGACTCACGATGGGGTGCTGCCAGAATACGTCGGGTGCGTGGCTTGCGCGGTGGACGTAATTGGCGTGCTGGTATTGGTGAATGTATGAGTTTGGTTCTCGCGGTGCGACCAGGTATGCCGCCATGAAGGGCAGACGGAGTGCGGAGTGGGGCGGAGTCTGAAAGGAAAATTCAGTGTAGTGTATGGTTGAAGTTCTTGTGGTTGTTGTTGTTGTTCTCGTGTTGATGTTGAGGACCATCGCATGTCAGCCCCTATTCACGCCGTCAGTTGCCGTGAGCTCCGAAACGGTGCCTCTTACGCCTTCTAGGACCATCACACGCATCTTGGCAGGGTCATGCTCTCCCGAGGCCACAATGCCATCCCGAAAGCAAACGGGCCGACCTGAATCTACAGGTCGAGACGACCAGATCACGGAGTCAGGTCCTGCCCGCTTTACACCAGCGCGCCGATCCTCGTGGGGAGCATTGTGCCACTGGGTGGCGTCAATGGTTAGTGCATCGGACCTTCTTGCGAATGACGGGATCTCAGAACTCACCGAGCCGTTGAAAATGAAGCGCAGCTGCCGTCTTGTGCCTGCTCGTCCGTTGGAAGGAGCAACTGTCACCTCCGGCTTCCAATCTCAACACTCGTCGCGTCGCGTCCCGGGACGGTGCCCACTGGGTCCGCCTCTTTCCGGTCAAAACATCGAGGACGAGTTTCTGCCGAGCTGACTTCGCGCAAGTGCATAAAGCCGAATCGACATCACTTCCCTCTTCCTCCAGTCCATCCCTTCCCTTGCCTTCCCAGTCACCTTCCAAGCTCCCCTTTCGCGTAAACTTCCTCGATCGAATTCAGCATGTCAAGCGTATGGTCTCACCCCAACACATCCGAGTCCCCGGCAGCTCCGCGGACCGCGTTCGACTTCGAGACGCCAGCTGGCCAGGCAGCTCGCTCGGTGTCCAACAACCGACGTTTTGGAGAGTACATGGTCACCACTCAGAAGGAGATCATGAACCTCAATTTCAGACTTCTCGAGCAGGTAAGCAGACTTGATCGAGGCTCGCAGGTTCTCTGAACGCAGAGACTGACCGGCGTCTTTTTCCACTGTCCCGTCCCTAGATTACAGCGCAATCATCCGCGAAGAAGTCCAAGATTCGAAAGAATAAGAAACTGAGCCCCTCGGACAAGACGCGCCGCCTTGAAGCGCTCGAGGACTTCTACGAACACTCGCACACCGCGTTGCTCAAGGCCTCGAGTGTCACGATGTCTTTCATGCATCAAACCTTGGTCAGTCCGGGGTCCTTTCTGCTCCTAGTTGTATCCTTGCTAACGCAGTGTGGTGTACGCCAGAATGATTTCGAGCGCACGCTTCAAGAACAGGAAGATGTGTGTTCTCTGTCTCCTAGCTCAGCTTGCTCGCGTTGACCCATACCGCACCCGCTGACGTTCTACTTTCCATTGCAGATGGTGACGGAACTCTCTGCCGACGCTTCCACCAGACCTCGTGGAGTTCTCACCGGTCACTTGGAGGGCATGACGCTGCGAACGCTCCGGGTACGCCGTGTTGCCTGCCCGACTCTCTAACCGATGCCGCAAAACTGACCTCCGCCCGCATCAACCAGATGCTGCTCGAAGCGAAGGATCGCAACACCATTGCGGACTCGTCCAGTCCAGCGTCCCCTGCCCGACCTGCTCAGAGACAGAAGGGCGCCCGGCGCGGATTGGCGGTCACGTCTTCCTCTTCGTTCTTGGGGTATGGGTCTAGTCCTCCCACTACGCCCTCCCTCCGCCGTCAGAATGGCGGAAAGCGTGCTCGCGAGACCATCAGTCCGCTCACCTCGCCTTCAGGTGTTGCCACCGCTGGCAAGAGGGCCAGGACCCAAGCGCAGTACGTCTGCTTCGTCTTCTCTTCGGATATTGTCTCGGAGACTCATTTGCTTCTTACTTCTGCTCAGGGAATAGCCTGTCCCGGGGACTCTCAGGGCACCGTGTCACTTCGTTTTATAGGCGGTCTTCGGTTCTGGCTTACTTTCCCCTCTCTTACTTTCTCTCTCTCTTTCGGCGATGTGTTCGCCTTTTTGTCTAGTGTGGATCTTTATGTGACAAATTTATCGCTTGTCTTTCCGTGCCCAAGTCTATTTGAGTGTGATACCATTCAACCAACTTACAGGGTTTAGAGGTGATGCCGGATCGTCGTTTGGGGCCAGACGTTTCTGCCCGTCGTTTTGCCCGTTATCAAAAGCCCTACTTACGCGTAGTCTCCGCCTCTGGCCTCACCCTACCGCTCACGGTCTATCCGGCCCTCCCAGCTTGACAACACGTTTAGGAGAAACAACCATCTCAAGTCTCCGACTGCCCATAATGTCCTTGGCGACGGTACTATTCCATCCGCGCATGCCAGGTGTCCGGCTGATGAGATGCCTTTCCCCACCTCTCCTCGGCACGTGCTGACGCTGGCAGGGAGGCGGAGAGTCCGGTACGGGGTGCGTCGTCACTCCCGGCGAAGGACCCTGCGGAGCACTCAAACGCGATGAGAAGGCATCGGTCGCGGCGGTTGCATAATCTTACGTCTGCCTGCCCTTAAACAGATGTGTCTCCCAACGGTCGCGGCGATCTCTTCGGGAGCGAAGGCGGTAAGTACAGTAGTTTGGTGTGGCAGTGATTGTTATTGATAAACATTCGCCGTCAGGTCCGCGACGAGATGCAATCAGAAGTGGCGCCTGGCCTCCGGAATGCAACGAGCCGTTTGGAAGAGCGGTTTATATCACGCTGTGGGGGATTCATCCACATTTGGTTTGAACTGCTGACCCCTCCTCTTCCTGCTAAACTTTTCAACACTTGCCAAGCCGCGACTTAATCCCCCAATGTCGGCCTATCCCTTCATCACCTCCAATGCATTCATCTTCGGCCCCGTTGGGCGCGGATTCACGCAAAACCTCTCTTTCGGAGCCTTCATGCGGGAAACTCCCAAAGCAGTCGATAAGTTGCTGACGGACGTCATCCACCTTGTGAGTTATTCGTTCGCCTCCCGCTAGGTCTAACCTCGCTTACCCCTCGTCGCCCTCCGACTAGATTTCCACCCAAGAGTACAACCAAAGGACGCGCATCAAGGGCCTAAAGGACCTGAACCCTGCGGAGAAGAAGAGGCGGGTTGATGCGAATAAGGATTTCTACGACCACCTTCAGGCGTCCTTGCATTCGGCCTTCGATGCTACTGCGAAGTTCATGTCGGACAAGCTTGTGGGCAATTTTCATTATCTTTCCGTTGTTGGCGAAACGTTAATGCTAGCGTCGGCAGGAATCGTTCGAGGACACTCTGGATGAGCAAGGAACCGTGAGCGTTGGATTGACCAGTCCCGACCTTCGTTCCCTCGCGCCCCGCTGACGTTTTCCCGACATAGCTCGTCGAACTTGTTACGGCTTGCAGTCCGACGGTGATCGGACCCGCTAACATGTCTTTGACTAAATTGAAGGTGAGTCCTGCGACCTATTTCCTTGTCGCCTTCGCACCGCAATCTGACCAGCGGGCGCAGTTGCTCTTCGACACTGGTGCCATCGAGACGGACGAAGAGCTGGACGTGCAATCTGGCCCTGGGACGTCAGGATCACTATCGTCGTCGAACAACGGCCCGGCGACCGGCTCCTCCGCAGTCTCGCTCAAGAGGTACCAGACGCGGAAGGGAAAGGAGGTCGATAGGGCCGTTTCCTCCGCCAGTTCTTCCCCGCCATCGTCAGGCGAGAGCGAGAAGAAGAGAGGCTACTCTGCGGTCGACAGTTCGCCCCCGCCTGTGCGCAGGAACCCCACTCGCAAGAGCCAACGGGCGCCGGCGTACGGCAAACTGTCATTCAGTGTCTGCGATGGCGCTGACGCTTCCGTGTTGCCTAGGGTCTAACATGGAGCGGACTGGTGCGTCAGGTTATAATACTGTGACCTTGGTCATTCCTTGTCGCATCCAATGCCATCCGTAGTCTAGCTCGCCCGATTTTGTTGCAAACACATGCTCTTTTCTCTTCCCGTGTATTGCTGTCACCCACCTCGACACATCATTCCTGAAAATTCAGTACTTCATGGTTTCCCCTGCTGCAATTCTCCTTGTGCGTTGGATGTTCGTATACATACCCCAGTTTATTCCGGACCCTCCGGCTTCACCCTCCCGCGTCTGAGACCGCAACTGCCTCCTTCCCAGTGGCCACGACTCGGGAGACCATCACAAATTCGAAATGCATCCTCACTCTAAGCAAGTGAAATCGGTAATCCTACCAGGGAGGCGTCTGGCTGCCAACCTCTCTTCAAACGGCAACCGTGTCAACTCGCTCTTGACGCCTTGTCACTCCACTCCACTCCAGTCCAAGACAACGCCGCCACATTTCTCCTCAGGCCGCTTATCACAAGTAGTCGGTCCCGAAGATCTTCGCCTTGCAGGAGCGCACGTCGTCGTCGTCGTCTCCCCGTTTCCCCAACGGACGGTGCTCACCCCTCAAGATGGCACACGTCATCACCGCCGTGCCACACTGTCCCCCAATCTTCAAACCGGAGGAGGTGGATTTCGAGGACGCAAGGTTCACTCCAACCTCGTTGAACTTTGGCCTCTGCGGTAATTGTCGCGCAGTAATGGGGGAGCCAGTGGCAGCTGTAGAGGGCCCGCCGAAGGAGAGCGGTAGGTCTGCGTTCAGACTGTGGGATGTCAGCTTTTCGCTGAGAACGTTCTCTTTGATTCGATTGACAGCCCAGCACCCGTGGGAAGGAACCGCTTCGTTCCACCGGGAGGAGGTCCCGTCTTTGTTTGAGACGCAACTTGGGATTCCCAGTTTGATGGAAGGTATGTCTCCCGCCATGAACGCGTTGACTGCCGGCCTGCTCACGCTCCCTCTTTGCCCTCTTCTCGTTGTCTTGTTTCTGCAGCGTAGCATCCTGGCACGAGCACGGAGGCCATTGTCCGTCACGTCATGGAGTTCACCCCACTTGTCCTCAAAGCGTACCTGCGTGGCGACCATCGCTTGGTGCTACAGATGGGCAGGGCGGTCAGCGTTTTTACGGTCTGGCTGGCCGCGCGCCTGCACGAGGAGGAGTCTGACCCCGGGGTCACAGACGCCACTCGCTTCGCGACGCGTCGTGAGGTGGTGTGGACCCAGAGCGTCGCATTGGAACCTTGTGATGTGAAGGAAATGGTGAGGGCCGAACTGGCTGCGCGCCATTTCGCCGAAGAGCGGGAGCTGGAGGTACAGTGAGTTTTCTGAACTTGCATCTCTCTTTCTCTCATTCCTTCGCTAACTGGACAACTTTTCGGCAGAATTGGGGGTATGCTAGCTCTCCTTGACCGCTCGTATGTGGAGGACGCTCGGCTCGGTGCCGAGCAGCGCGCGCAGGAAGCAGCGGAGTTAGTGAGTTCAGTCAGCGGGACAATGAGATGTGAGCTGATGATGTGGGTCGGCTTCTCTCCTTCCAGCCGGGAGCACATCATGACGTACATTGGGTCTACCCCTCGGCTATTCATCGTCTCCGCCTTGGAGACCCTCCGGAACAGGGCTGCGAAGCCGAGTGGGTCTCGCATCATGCAGAAGGGGTGTGAGGAGGATGATCGAGGATGATCTACGCCGGAGGGGCACTGGTGCTGGAAGACGTGATGGTGTCGTAGGTCTGTAGGGCATGGCCTCGGGATAGCGCTGAAAGTAAGTCAGGTTCTCACGAACGTTCGGGTCCAAATCGCGCGGATCAGGGGCGAAGGACGAATTGCAGCTGGTTCTAACTGGTACGATGGAAAGTATGTCGGGGGAATTGGGGCCCGAACACCTCGTAGAGCTACGCCTCACTCGCGTGGGACCCATTCCGGCGTGAATGACACATATTGGCCTCCCTGTGAGTCCTGTTCGAAACAATTTGATCAGCTGGCAAGCTCACATTGATTGGTGTATACGGAAGGAGGAAGTGGGAGGGGAACTCACGGTCGCGTGCACTTCCTCGATCTCCTCGAAGTATAAGGCGAAGTGTTGACGGCTGACCCAGGCATCCGCGTAGGCGATCAGGAAGTAGCTCGCGGTGGCTTCGACCTGGAGGACGGGTGGGCTGGATCAGCTCGGTCCCGAGGTCTCGTGCATGCGGGATTTCTTACGATAGTGCGTACGAGCCAGGCGTGGGGCGCCTGGAAGAGGCGACTGGGAGTGAAAACGCTCACAGCGAGGCGGGGAGTGGGGGCCACGGGGGC
>JASZXU010000523.1:0-19137 GCA_035521515.1 Phenoliferia sp. Uapishka_3 | reverse complement strand
ACTCCCTTCCCTCCCCCCGGCATTGATGACTCAAATGTATCAATCAAACTAGAGTATCCGAGTGGGAGTGGTCCCACAGTGGAAGCTCTTGCGCCGACGATAACTTCAATCTTCTCTCTGAGCCACTTGTTCCCAACTACGTCCCTGTCACACATGGAAAACTTTATGAGAGCAAACGCTGACCTCGTCCGTTCTCTTCGTATATAGAATTCTTACAGCGTCCGATTCATCTGCTTGTCGATGATACCGTCAGGCTGCGCAGTGTTGTCAGCATCGGGGCTTGAAAGTTTGTGCCTTGGGGCGAGTGAAGTCTTCGGTGAGCATCCCTGCCTCTCTTTCCTTGCGCTTGGTGAATATCCGGGGGAATCATGGATCGAGAAGGATTACATTCAATTACCGACCGACGGGGCTTGGGCGTTAAGGCGTATCTCTTCGTGCGTTCGAGTGTTTACGCTTGGGCGTGTGAGGGGGTGTGCTTCCGAGCTCCTAGTGACGACAAACACGCTGCAAACTGTCTACGGAGAGGACTGACTCGATTGCCCCGAATGTTCATTGAGCAAGACACGGAGAAACCATCGAACACGTTGCTGACTACAAGCGCCCGCTCTTTGCAGGCTTCACCGTTTCACATTTACATCTACGTAAGCTCCATTTCTTCATCCCCCTCCACCACCCCCCTTCCCCTCCTTGGGAGATGATGATCCTCCATTACTTTTATCACGACGGTCTTATTAGGCTCCTAGCGAGCCGTTGATTCATACGCTCGCCTTCTAAACTTTTTCGAGCACAATCTGATCTCCCCACACCTTTCGCACTCTTTGCAACCGAGCTTCTACCTTTCAAGAATGTCTGCTAACTCGCATCTTCCTGATTCGCGTCTTAGGTATCTTGCCCTGGAAACCTACCCATGCTCGAAGATGTAGAAAAGCTATAAATTATGCAAAAGCCTGTTCACATCCATTTTCTAATTCCTTGA
Organism: Phenoliferia sp. Uapishka_3; assembly: GCA_035521515.1. Classification (NCBI taxonomy): domain Eukaryota; kingdom Fungi; phylum Basidiomycota; class Microbotryomycetes; order Kriegeriales; family Kriegeriaceae; genus Phenoliferia; species Phenoliferia sp. Uapishka_3. The sequence goes on along the minus strand of JASZXU010000523.1, from coordinate 18,161 downwards.
TGAAGACTTGACGAGAGCCTCCAGAGCTGCGAAGCCAACCTTGACGCCATCCACGACGTGAACCTTTGCTCCTTCCTCTTCTCCAAGTTCCAACACGCATGCTTCGCGCACCCAGGCATCCATGTCTACCATCCCGGCACAGCCAAGTAGTACGGCACCAACTCCGCCTCTCTTGACGAGCCTCCTTGTCGCCGCTATCATCTTCTCTTTCACTTCCGCCGCGTCTGTTTCGTGCAGCTCCACAGCTGACAAGCCCGTTGTCTCCACGCCTGCGAATCTGGCACTCTTTTCCACTCCAAAGTAGCGCTCCACTCCATCCGAGAGTAGTTGCTCCCAGACTTTGCCAGTGGAAACAATCCCGAATTTCGATAAAACGCTGGGGAGGAGGAGAAGCGCAGTTGATACGCTAGCTTCGAAGATGCCGACTACTGGGACTGGGGTAAGGTCCTTCAGGAGAGGTACGAGAGGATGCTCCGAGTAGCAGCAGACGAGAATTCCAGAAGTGGTGGAGGGTAGAAGAGTGGTCGGGTCCGCGAGGAGGGAAGACAGGACAGCGGTGGACGAAGTGTGGCAGTCGTGTGAGTCGTTGATGGACGCAGGGCCAGTGGATGCGGTGAAATATGTCGGTGGCTGTCATTTGAACATCAACGAAGTCAGATGAGTGCACCAGCCCGCGAAGAAGAGGACGAGAAACGCACCGTAGAGGTGAGCTGCGAGATGACTTCTCGAAGCCCGTCCGTCATTGCCACGGTTGTGTTGGGGTTGATTACTAGGATGGACATTTTTAAGGAGGGTGAAGATGGTCAAGGAACGCAGGTGATAAAGAGTGAGGGAAAATTAGATGAGGGTTCTCCGCTTTCTCCGGACGTCCCTCTGAAGTTGGACTTGAGCAAATACCACGCGGCGTGCAGCAATCTTGCATCGTTCTGCAGTGCCTTAACACCTAAACGTATAATCAAAGAACTGGTCATGCTTAGGCGAGCGTGTCCTTTTCGTCAAATCCCATTAATCTATTACAGCACCGCTAAGTTCAACCTCGCTCCCTGCAGATCAAGGTCCCACCAATTAAGCTCGTCCCTCCTATATGTCGAGCCATATACCTGGTGAGAGGGAAGGCGTCACACCCTCTCAGGTTCGAGTCGGCGTGGCCAAGGAATCGCACCCAGTACGGTTGCGCGACGCGGAGGGAGAGGTCACAACACGCTTCAATGACAACATCAAACACCGTCTTTCTGCACAATTTCGATCCTTCCTAGATAGAGCCGCTACTTATTCTGGACGTTCGTCGGGTCATAAATTGGAGGCGGCGGTGGTCCTGGGGGCGGGGCGTAATAATAGGACGAAGCCTGAGCGGCGGGAGGAGGAGAAGTGGGAGGTGGGTAGTAAGGTACTGGTGCTGAGTTCTCCTGGTTCTGATAGGCGTTTGGGGTGTAGCCAGAAGCGTCGGGGCGTTGTGTATAGTTCGAGTCTGTAAATTGAGCGAGGATGGTCAGCGCCGAGTCATAGCAGTGTGTTCGAGTCTACGACGAACATGCGGGAGCCTGTTGTTGATACGCAGGCTGCTGTTGATACGGCTGATTTTGGCTCATACCATTGCCTGTCTCCTGGAGAGGGATTTGGCCTCCTTGGCCGTATGCAGGTTGTGGCTGGCCGTAGCCGACGTTGGGCTGCACTGGGTACGCCTGCTTAAATGCCCGTGAGCGTCGCCTCCGCATGTAAGCCCCAATACCAAGAACGATCAACGCGACTGAAAGGACAAAAGAGCGTGGTGGGGGTCAGCGCCACTGCTTCCGCGCTATCGCTGGCAGAATTCCCGCACCTCCAACCGCAATTCCTACTCCGATTCCGATTCGAAGGCCGTAAGAGCTACCCGTGTCGTAATTATCTGCAGCGCGAGGTGGGGAGATTGTCAGCGTGGTGGCGGCAAATGCACGATCGGCAGCCGGGGTGACTGACAGTACTGTGCTTGAGCGGGAGAAGCGAGTAGGAAGATAGCGAGCAGAAGTGGGCTTCTACTTTTCGACAGCATAATGATAAGTTGAGAAAGAGAGAGAAGACCCAGACGGGCGACTCGGCGTTTAAGACAGGAAGACCAACTGAAGTCGAGTCGAACGATGACCATTCCGCCGAGCGGGTAACCGTCTCACGTAAGCAATTGCTGTTCCTCTTCAAAGTGGTCTTGGCGCAGGGATCTTCTGACCCTTTCTGACCGACTGCACAGGACAAGTCACAAATGGTAGAACATTTATGGATTTGCTATAACAAGGACTGAAATAGGTTTGAGACGACACAAACGCACTGGGTTGAGAGAAAGAAGCACCTTCGCGCGGCAAAGCCAGTGAGTGCCAACGAACATTCTGCGTTGTGATGGTAGACATTGACATGTAACGGCGGAGCTGTGGGCAAGGCTTTTGAGCGGTGCTACAAACCAAGGTGCTCCATCCTCTGGACCAGCGAACCGAGCCTACCCTCCAAGCCCTCAAGGTTCCCCCGGACTTTGCTCTCATTCTCTTCAACACTCTGCTCTAGCCCAGCGACCACCTCTCTTAATCCCTTCTCGCCTTCATCAAGTTTTTGGACTTCCGCTTTTAACTCCTCGAGGGTATCGCCGAACGTTGCCGCCGACGAGTGCAGCGTCGCGAGCGACCGCAAGCGAGTGAGAAGGCGTGGGGTGAGAGGAAGAAGAGGATCTAGGCGAGGAAGTAGCGTAAAGAGCGTATCAATTTTCTGAAGCGTGTCGGGAGGGATTGGTTCGCCACTGCCGCCTCCTGACAAGGGCTTTGGCGCGGACGAGCTCGCTGGGGGACCTGACGTCGCCTTGGCATCGCCACTTCCGGCAACCGCGACCGTCATTCCACCACTGAGCGCAATGTTGAGAGGACGAGTGTCGCCAAGTTTTCGACGAGATTCGTGGAGGCGCTCAAGGTCAGAGACCAGGACTTTCACGCGACGCGATATTCCGTCAAGGTGTCGCGGTTGGGTGAGGAGGGTCAAGAGATGATCAAGTCGAGTGAGAGTTTGTAGTAAAGGTGGAGGTAATGGATGTGACTGTAGTGAAAAATTGGTCAGACAAACGTAGGGAGTTACGAAATATGAAAGTCAACTTACTTCGTCGACATCGGCTTCGCTTGCACCGAGTACTCTTTCCATCTCAGAAATTCGCTTCTCGAGATGTCCCGACTCCAGCGGAGGATTCGCTGATGAAACTTTGGGAAGCGGAGCTGACTTCTGGTCTTCTACCGGTTGAGGGCCAGACGCGAAGCCAAGTTTCGACAGGAGCGACGACGACGCCTTCGCCTTTTGCGCAAGACCAGTAGGTGGCGCCACGCCGGGATCTTTTTCCCCTTCTCCCTCCAAGTCCCCGGTTACTTTCGCCTCGACGCCACCTAAATCCCCTCGCAAGAGCTGCAATTGCTGAAGAATCACTCCTGGCGTGACGGCTCGCTTCTTGCCTTTCGGGTCGGCATGCGCATCAAAATCGGGGGACGCCGTCTCTTCTGCTTTCTCCCGCTGCACATCCTGCTCCAACTCTTCTATTTCGGAACGAAGCCGCCGTAGCCTTTCGAGAGTAGTTTCCTTTTCTGAGCCGTCGAGACCAGTGCGCGAGGCCGTGGAATAGCTATTGGTGGATGGGAGCCGGCGGGATGTATACTTTCGATTTGATGCATCTGTTAACAAAGAGACGAAGTATGAAATCAGAGGCTCAATATCTGGCGCCCCTCCTCCAAGCATGGAACGCACCTGTGAGACCAGCTGCCGCACTCGCCGCTCCGAACCTTCGTCTAGCGTCACTGGTGTCGAGCCGAGTGTTATCAATGTTCTCGCTTGCTGGGAGCCCTGGCTGAGCTGCTCGTCGTGTGGAAGGGGAGCCTGCGCGTGGTAGTTCCGAATCCGAGTCCGAGTCGCCCTATTATGATGACAAGGTGAGCTGCAGCTCCATCTCGGGAAACAGTTAGCTTACTTCGTGGGAGACCTCTGCCGGTACATCTGGAGTCTCGTACACGTCGGGAGCCGAGTCCTGTCAGTCCAGTAGTCAGCAGGTCCGCGTCAACAATCAGACGCGCTAACAGCCTGTCCCAAAAGTCAAGTGGGATAGGAACTTACAATATCTGGCAGAGATGCGTACTTTGAGCTTGACATGTCCTCCTCAACGCTCAAATGCCGATTGGGGAGGCAAGAGGAAGGAAGGCCAAGGCGGGCCGTGCGAGAGTCGCCCAAGTTGACATTCAACCAGCTCGCGTCAACCCAGCACCGCTGACTCCGCTCGACACGATGAGTAGCTCTACAACCATTACACCTCCTTTCAGATTTTCACTTCTGGTTGCTTCATTGCGACCATTAGACCCTCCTACCTCCGTCTACCGCGGCTCGCTCCCCAAGGCGCTCAATCTCCCTTTCCTTGCGACGCTCAACCTCAAAACAATCGTTAGCGTCACTCCGAAAGCGGTCGATGTCTATGAAGATGAAGCTCGCGCACTTCTCGAGGAGAAGGAAGCTGCTGCCGAGAAGCTGGGGTCACCAAGGAAGAGGCGGAAAGCTAGTGAGGTCAGTTTCAGAGACTGGGCAACAAGTGAAGGCATCAACGTAATCCACGTAAAAGTTGGATCGGGAAAGCCAAAGGATGGGCACATTCCCTTCGACCCTGCGACAGTCAAAGCGGTCCTCGAGGTGCGCCATTCAACTGACTAGAATCTTACCACAAAGCTCATGCTGAAGTTTGGCGCAACCAGCTTATGATTACCCGAGAGAACCTTCCGATGTATATTCACGATCTGGATGGGTCGGATGTGATTTCGATAATGGGAGCTGCACTTCGAAAGCTGCAAGGATGGTCAGAACCAGCTTATACCGCCGAGATGTCACGGTGAGCTCTTTTTTTCTGCCTAATCGACGGCCTCAGAATTCGGCACTAACCAAGAAATTTCCTCAAGATTTTTGCGGGCTCCACCGCCAGCATCTGAGCACAGGACATTTCTCTTGCGACTCTTCTCTCATACCCCACATGCCTCCGACGACCACACCGTCTCCCTCCACATTCCTCCTCCAAGCCTGCGTGCACCTTGGCTATGGCATTCCGGCATGCCAATATTATCCAATCCTTCCAAGAAAAATAACACCAACTCTTCCTCCAATGGGTTAAGCGACCGGGACAGTGTACTGCACGCGACGATGCGATGCCGTATCGCGAAGGACCCCGACCAAGTCGGTGATATTGGCTCCAATGGTTCCGGAAATAATGTAGACGAAAGGGTTCTTGGAAGACTGGGAAGGTCGGAAGCTTCAAGGTTGGATGTGGAAGGTCACAGATCGCTGGGAAGTGCGCAAAATCCGGCATCTGGAGGCTTGGATGCGCTTTCGAGAAATTCTTCTGCCGTGGGGCTGAAAGGCGATGTGCGAAAAGAATCAGCTCCACGAATTGGTGTGGAGGAGAAAGAGGATGAGGCTGAAGAATCAGAGGAGGAGGAGGACGAAGACGACGACGACGAGGATATTTTACCGATCTCGCGAATGATAGATGCTCTCGACCTCGGGGTCTGACATTTCCGCCGTCTTCTACTTCTGCTGCGAGCTGTTTTGAAAGCTTGCAGACAACAAGCTAAAGTTCTAGGTCAAGTGGCATTATGACCTGAGGGGTTCGGAATGAGGGGACCCAGTCATGTTTGATGGGAATACTTAAGCATGTTACGAAAGGACACAAAGGACGAGTAAATAGCTACAGTTACTGATATTGAGGTTTTTATCGCCGTGTGATGGATTATTCGGGTTGGGGTGAAGGCGGCGAAAGCACTGCCAGCAGCTTTTCGCGACGCCTCAGGGCTTCCTGCATACTAGATGCACCGGCTGTGACGGGATATGCAGCTCGAATGAGAGTTTCTGTAGGGGGATAAATTTGGGAGGGGTCGGAGGGCGAATCGGAGGTGAATGAAGTCGGATTGGACACGGAGGATGAGGACGACCAACTTGACAGGCCTGAATCGCGTGGTCCTCCGAGTGGATTTATACTCGGTCGCTGAGGTAGAGATTCCCCGTCCTCACTAGGTCGGCACGCAGGTGGCATTGGGTCTGAAGCGCCTTCCTCACCTGCTTCAGCGGGTTCGTCGTCTTTGGTCGCCACAGCAGGTTTCGGCGGATCATGCTGCTTGACAAGGAGATGTCTTTTCAAGGCGTCCTTTCGAGTGAAACCTATGTCGAAACAAAAACAAATCAGACCATACTGTTGTTGACCAGGTGCGGTTGGACCTACGCTTCTCGCAACCGTAGCAGGGGAATGGTTTCACCTACAGCAATCAGAGTTAGTGCGAGTTCTTCCGAAAGATGAACAACTCGGTGCTTACTTCCAGGTGGATGCGTTTATGACGTTTCAGGTCATGCCCTCGATGAAACGCGAGTGGACACTCGTCGCACTGGTACGGTCGCTCCTCAGCTTGATCTCTATCTCGTCTTGTCGATTCATGAGAAGGGTATTGGTGAAGGGTGGGTCGAGAGCTTGATAATGGAGGAGATGCAGATGGAAGTGTGGCAGGAAAGTTGAAGATGGGTGAATCCGACGGAGAGGGTTGACTTCGTGGCACGAAAGGTAGGCCGCGGTAAAGGAATTCACTGGCGCTCGACGGTCGGTTTGCACTGGCGGAAGATGGCTCTTGGTGGATGACAGGACTCCGCACCTCAGTATTATCCTGCCGCCGCCCATACGGATAAGAGTACGGGACCGCCTGCCTAGGTGTGGGCGTCGGGCGTCGGTCCCAATCCTCCTCCTCGACTCCACCGATTCCACCTAAAGGCAAGCGATCGGCATCTCGATTATCCGCATCACTCCAATATGTACCGTAGCTGTTGGGGCGTCTACCGACTCCCCATTGAGGATTCAACTCGCGAGGGTGCGGGGCGAAGCCTTGATAGGGAGGTGCGATAGCAGCGCGTGCGAAGTTGGGCAGTGGGGGATATGAAAGATTTGAATCGTTTTCCTGCGCTGATGGCCAAGAAGACTGGCCCTCGTAGACTTGCTCTGTAGGCACCAAAAGAGAAGGTGGTTAGCGGCGGACGAGCTCTAAAACTGCACATGGAAGGACGAACGTCTCGAAGCAGAGGTGCGAGGTTCGGATGATGCTGATGACGGCCGTGAACCCTCCATGGGATTTTCATCCCCCTTTCCTGGCATCCGATGGTCCAACTGTAGATACAGGCCAGACGACGCGAACTGTACGCGCGTAAGTCGAAGTCCTGGGCAAGCCGCGACGTCGTGATTCCGCGGTGTGAGGTGGGAAGGCTTGGGGCCTATTTGGAGCGATTTGATGTACGCCTTGCTGCTCCAACTTGTGCTCCAAGCTTCGTAAATGTGGTGATGTGGAAAACACCCAACAGCTGAAAACCCGGATGGAGAAAAATGGAAGGGGCAGCCGGGCGATCATCAACCTTGTTGCCTCTCTTCTCCCCACACATTTGCCCGCGTGCCTGACAGAGAAGATCTGCAACTTCGAGGACATCATCCGCTATCGCAGTGAGTAGGTGGGGTTTTGGTGACGGATGAGTTACAGATCACTACAACTTGGCCACAGGATGGTGTGCACAGTTCTACTAGCTTGTGTACGCGAGTAAGATCTAAGAAGTTCTTAGCAGCTCATAGCAGCGTTCCAGCTCAGCTGGGCGGCGGGAAAAGGTGAACAATCTTTTTGAGTATCGATGTGCCGGTAATATTCCCTGCAGGTTCTGGTTGTACCGGCGGCCAGTAAAAGTTCGGTAATTCGACACGGAACGTTGGCTGCCGGAAGGTGAGTCAAAAGTCAAATACAAAGTACCAGGCCAGTCCACCAGGATAATAGCCCTTCCCGTGTGTGGAAGGGCACGTAGTGGCGTTGGTGGTCCGTATCTCCATCTCTCGATCAAAGGGAAGATTTTTCCGCCGGCCCCGGTAGCCCGATAAGGACGTTTCGATAACGAAGCGGAGCGGCAGCAGAGCTTTGGGAGCGAGTACGTGGTTACTCCAAGTCAACAAATAATCGCGATGAATGGGACAAAAGAAGAAGGGCAGAAAAAGGTTGGCCGCTCATTTTGACACTCTGGACGCGCATTCGCCGTTGCTTGGAGCTTCGGCTACACGCCGGTCGCTCCACCCCACCCAAATCACCACTCCTGCCCGACGCCCCGAGAATGCTATGAGTGCAGCTAACGCACCGCTACTACCACCCCGAGCGGAAGAAGAACTCGGTGAGGGAGAGGGGGAAGAGGGAGAACTGCTCTCTGGGCGCTCTCGTGTGGCTGGAGCGTCCAACCTTCTACGGGGTTTCTACTTGTACTCTATCGCATCCGAGTGAGTTGCGGAAGGTCACAAGAACTGTACACTCACGAACGTCGAGGTCACAGAGTTTTCAGCGTCGTAAGCCTTGGTCTTTTTTTGCCAGTTACTCTCGAAACCATGGCGAGGCGAGTTCGGACTTCCCAACGTTCGGGTTTTCAATTTTGAATGCTAATGTTTTCGCGGCAGGGAGAATGGGTACCTTGCCCCCAACTACGTTTTACGTTGTCCAGCGTCAGACGCTGCGCCAGTTAGTGAGGAGCAACTACGATGTTCCGTCCGAATGTTGGGCGGATGGTTAGATACGGCTTCATTTTCTATGCTAGTCTTCTCTTTATCTGTGGCACTCCAAGGTGAGATACTTTCCGACGTCTACGTTGTACTCAACCACTCACCCCCCGGGTAGCTCTCGTCGTAATTTCGATCTCCTCGCTCGGAGACGACTCGACGTCTAGATTTGAGCTCTTGAGGCTCTTTGCTGGGATTGGATCAGTCATGACCATGTTCTTCCTCTTTCTCCCTTCCGAGTCTCCGGTCTGGTATCTCGCAGCGTTACTTGCCTTGGGATCAAATGTCTCTTTCGGAGCGTCGCTTGTCTGCCTGAACTCGTACTCTTAATTTTCCTCAGCGGAAGAGCTCAACAACTGAATTCACTCTCCTTCTTAAGGTATCTTCCGCAATTAGGCAAGGATTCGGAAGGCACAGTCGCGACGCTAGACGAGTTGGACAAGGCCACTTCTTTATTTAAGACTGTGCGAGGATCCGCGACGGCAACAAGCGAGGACGTTTTGAGGGTCTCGCAGACGTGCACAAAAGCTCAGGAAGCTTACGCGGACAGTCAGTCGCGAGCTACTTCTGAGATTTCATCCCGGGGAGTCGCGATGGGATGTGCGTCGAGCTCACGACTGTCGACTATCTGTATCGGCGGCACGCTGACGAGAACCTTCTAGACGCTGCAGGAATCTCAGTTCTCGTGATACTCCTCATACCGGTAAGTCTGTCGAAAGGATCAACGTGGTCTCTGCGCTGCGCCATCGCGGTGAGTGGGGCATGGTGGGCTATCGGGTCTTGTTGTGAGCGAAAATTTTCTACTCAGATGATATTGCTTTGACAGCGATTTTGGCTCAAAGTCGCGCTCGTATTTTTACGTCCTCGTCCGTCGTCTCGAGCGTTGCTTCATCGGCGACTCTCTCTCCGGAGCAGCGTAGTCGTCAGCTGGCGAGGACTGGGTTCCATGTTCTGTGAATGGCGCCGTCTGCCGAACACCTTCCTTTTTCTATTTGCTTGGATGCTTCTCAGTGATGGTGAGCGGAGTGCCGTCGATAAACGAGATCTGATGCTGATGCCATCTTAGCATTTGCAACGCTCACCTCAACGGCGATGCTTTTCGGCAAAACCTCTCTCAACATGTCAACCTCTAGCCTCATCCTATTGGCCGTAATGTACCTACGCCATTCTACACCTGTATATCTCTCTTTGACACTCAACTTTTCAGATCCCCAGCTTCGGGAATCGCAGGGTCCCTCCTCTTTCCTCGTCTTCAGCGCACCAAATTACTTTGGTCCAATCTTCAATTTCTTCTCCTACTGGTGGCTCTCGCCTGTCTCGTTCCAACTTGGGGCTTACTTGGCCTACGACACCAGTGGCAAATGTTCCTTCTTGCTATCGTATTTGGCGGTCCGTCTCAATTTCATCTCGATATTGTTCTCAGATTCTGTCGCTCACGCAAGCTTCCGTTGATCACTAGCCATTTACGGTTCATTTCAGTCTTATGCTCGAACCTGTTACAGCGAGCTGGTCCCTTCCTCCCAGGTCGCTCGGTGGTTCGCACTTTACAGCATTACGGACAAGGGGTCGTCTTTCCTGGGACCGCTTTCCGTGGCAATCATCACGAATATGACAGGCGAGGTGACCACCTTTGGTCCTTGCGTTATTCCTGTAAGCTTACTCGACTCCACCTCATTTAGATTCGCAACGGATTTTGGATGATACTACTGCTGTTTTTGGTCGCTCTACCAATTCTTCTGCAAGTGAGCATGAAGGCGGGACGGACAGATGCGGAGGCGTATCAGCACGAGCTGTTGGAAGCCTGGCGTGTTTCCGATACCGACATCGCGGACCAAGATGACGCCTGAAATGAGATTTCGAGAATAACTTTCATGACGATCCGAGGCATTCTTCTGTGCAGCATCTCTCGTACCGTGTTGCTATGCGTAAGTGGGCGATGAGTTGGCGAGATCGGATTGTCTATGCTCGAAGCTTACATCAGGTGCAACGTTTTGAAAGTCGTGGCTCGCGGGGTGACTTTGGACTCGAAATACAATAGGACGACGTTTGCGTTGTGTGAAAACGCATGTTTTTGATGTAAATTTCGTTCGATTCTGTGAGGTACAGGTAAGCACGGTATTCAGAGCTGCATTTGGTTTTTCCACCCTCAGAAGTTACATTAGATTTGGTCATTGAAGTGTGCCAGGAAGCGCGCGAGGGCGACTTGAACGGGGCACTCAGGCCATCCTCTCAGTTGGACCCTATGAGACCCTATGTCACAGGATCCGAGAAAATTACAAGCCACAATCTAGCATTGAAGATACAGAAGAGTTGATTCGCAGGAGCAACGGAAGAAAGTAGCCCCTGAGAAGACGGACGCAATGAGCCGCCAGCTTCTGCGGTAGTTGGCTGGAGCTCTGTAGGCCCATCCGGAGACGCCATCGCAATGCAACACGACCGGCGGCACCAGAAAGGACTTGCCAGTGTCGGCTCAGCTAGCTCCCTCTTTGGCGGAGGGGACGAGGAGCCAGATTTCTTCAGCTCGGCCACTGTGTCTTCGACCACGACACAAGCTCCTCACTCCTCGCAGTACCAACATCGTCAGTCGCCCATCGCATATTCTTCGTCAAACCAAGGCATTTCGACTGTTTTAGAGGAGGAGGAGCCCGAGTCGCCTCAGCTTGGTCGCCGTCGCCGCAAGAGTAGCGCTTCGACGAACCTCTTTCATGATGACGGCCAGCAAGACTGGCGTGGAAGCGCAGTTGCCGACCAGCAAAACCAGCAATCGTATCAACAACCCGAGGAAGAGTATGTGGAGCCGCCTTTTTACCCAGGATTCATTTACGTGCGGGAAACGAACACTTACGAGGTGGACCCCGACGCGCAACAAGATTGGGGTCAAGGTGATCAGAACTGGAGCCAGAACGAGGTCGATCAACAGGCGCAAGCTAGTACATACCAGAATGAGGGAGACGTGTCGGCGAATCAGTACGATGAGCAAGGCCAGCAAGACTGGCTCGGCGGCGCGGGTGCGACGGAGCACTCCCAAGATCAATATCAACAGCCTTCCGAAGAATATACAGAGCCGCCCTACTACCCGGGCTTTGTTTACGATCCGGTTTCAAACTCGTATCTGGTGGATCCGAATGCTCAACAAGAGCAGTGGGGCCAAGACGAACAAAACTGGGATCAAAGCGGCTACGACTCGCAGGAGCAGCTTTCTGGTGGACAATACAACGAGGGCGACGCGCCGACAAACGTCGAGGCGTACCAGACAAACGAAGCTCAACATCAAAACTACGACTCTTATTTGGCCCCGGCACAGGAGTATCAATCCTACGCGCATCCCGCGGACCCCGAGCCTGCAGTCGAACCTGAACCCGCTTCATTCCCTCCACCTCCCTCCCAACCTCTCTCCCCGATCATTCCCGCTGTTCAACAACTTCCAGTCGAGCCCCCACCTCGGACAGCTGCCGCCGCCGCCCCTCCTCGCGCAACATCAGCCCAGGCTGTTGCTCCTCCTCCACGAGCAATCAAAGCCGCTACTGTAGCTCCGACATCTACGCAAGAGTCTGTTGCTCCCCCGCCTCGCTCGGGCTCTGGTAGCGCCGCCCTTCCACGCGCGACTCAAGCACCAGCGAGCGTAGCCCCTCCGCCTCGCGCTTCAACTTTTGCTTCTCCGTCCTCAACTACCTCAGCATTTGTTCCTCCCCCTCCTACCGAAAACGCTTACAGCATTAGCTCGCGCTATACGTCTCCTCCGCCTCTCAACGACCCTGCAGGATTTCAACATCACCAGCGTTATGATTCACTTGCAGCGGACGACGATTTCGATGGTAAGCTTTCTGAGCTCGTATCGTGTGAAAGAGCAGGACTAACATTGTCTTGCACAATACAGAATCTGGTTGGGACGAAGCAATCACGACATCCCCCGACCCCTCGCATGATGACGATGCTGCTCGCAGAGCTGCCATGGACCTCGACTCGCCGGTCTCTCCACGTTTTGCGCCTCGACAACAGTGGGCACCGCAACAACCTCCGGTCTCGAACGCGCAGACGTATGGTCTCGAGTCGCTCACTCTTGACGCCCACATCCCGCCTCTGCCGCCAGCTCAAGCGCCACCACCTCCTCGTTCCCAGACGTATCACGCACCTCCTCCTCCCCGTGCTCTGTCTGGCACTACTCCTCCCCCACCCAGGGCCGCCCAACAGGCGCAGCAAAGTTCACCTCTACCGGAGGTCAATGTTGACACCGCTCGCGACGAAGCCATGGACAAGGCATCTACGTCAGATCAAAGCCTGGACGCTCTCTGGGCTCCCGAAGGAGAGGAAGGCGCTTTGGCCGATGACGACGCCTGGTTTGGGGGTGGTGATGAAGAGTCGCCACCTAGTCAAACTCCCGTCAGCCGCTCTCCGCCGCCACAGGTTCAGGTTATACCTCCTCAAGAGGAAACCGACGAGGCGCCCGAAGCTCACCAGCCCTTGGAGAAAGCGGAGACAGTAGCGCCTGTGCCACAAGTGGCGGATCCCACATCACCGGTGCCGGACCCGATAAAACTTCCTGGGGAAGCACCGACGCAACAGGAAGCTTTGCGCGTAGCTACTACCAGCCCTACAGTTGAGTCCGCTGATTATGGTTTCGACGACTCGCAAGTCTTCGGCAACGGTGGGATGTCGGCGAGTACGTCAGGCTCGAATTATGGGGAATGGACTGGCGAGAGTGAAGTTGGGCAAGGGTACGACTATGTTTCAGGCTACGAGGTCATCGATAGGAATGAGCCGATGTTAACAGACGAAGCAGGGAATGCAGAGTGAGTCACAGGTCTCATGGAAAAGCCAGGTGCTGTTGCTAATGTTCCGACGGTTCAGACCTGCTGACGGGAATGCCTACGACGCTTCAAATGCGGTGCCTTACCAACCACATTCGGTCCTCGCAGCGATGGATCAGTCTCTGGATTCTTACTCTCAGCCGACCGTCGAGAACAGCGAGAGTTTATTTGCAACGGCTTCGCAACTAGAGCCTTCTCCTTATACTCCCTACTCCCCAACGCCTTACTCTCCAACCCCCACCCAATCTCCTTATGACCCATCTTCAACCGCCGCCTCGTACGGCTCGTCTGCCGCTGACTCGCCGTTCGGTGCTCGGTCTGCGAACAACTCGCCTTACCCGCCTCCTCCAGCAAGTGGCGATGCGACATACGGGTCTCACGAGAACGCGTCCTACGACGAAAGCGGACATGCCTACGCCGGTCAGTCGCAGGATCAGTCGCAAGATCAGTCCACAAACGGCGAAACAATAGACAAATCCCAGTACGCCGTCGACACTCAGTCCAACTATGAGGGTTCCTACGGCTCTGAGCTGCCGGAACAGTCATACGATGACCCCCACGCTGCCGACAATCACTCTGACGGAGTTCGCAGGAGTCACGAGAACCCAGATTTCTCTCAGTACTCCGCATCTTCCACTGCCAACTCACATTACGCTGTCCAGCCAGCAACCAACGACTCTCCTTACGGCGCTCATTCTGCAAATAATAACACTTCTTACGCCTCTTACCAATCCAACGACTCGCCGTATGCTTCGCCTAGGCTCGACGCCCCAACAACATCCACTTCTTACGCCCCACCAAGGGCGGCTTCGCCTTACGAGTTCGCCCCAGCCCCTCGCCAGGACGCTGCCTCGCCCTATGGTGCCCCTCCTCGCAGGGCTACTAACGACTCTCCGTATGGCGCCCCTCCTCCCACGCGAGTATTTACGCCTGATCAAAGTCGACCTCAGTTCGAAACGGCGTCCCCTCAGCAGCCACCTGGCGTATATGGCTCGCCGCCGAAGCGCTCAATTGCCGCGTACGGTTCGTCACCCAAGAAGACAGTCGCAGCCCAGTACGCCTCTCGACCTCCTCCCCGTCAGCTCGACACCAGCAGCAGACCATATGCGTCCTACCAACCTCCTCCTTCCGCCCCTCTTCAATCCGAGCACCACGACTCTTACGCTTCTTTCCCCACCCATTCCCAGGCTCAAGCCAACGACCCTTACTCAACCGCCGCCGATGGTAACATGACGGCTCCAGCCTCGTATGGGACTTACAAGTCGCAGCCAACATACATGGCGCCTCCCTCGCTTGCATCTGGCGGACGCCGACACAGCTACGATGAGCAGCCAGACGCGTACCGTGGAGGACCTGCGGGGCCATACAGTCGTCAGGGCTCCACCACGTCTCTCAATTCGTTAGGAACCGCGCAAGACCTTGGGCTTGAACGTTGTGGCGCTCCGGTCGTCTCATTCGGCTTTGGCGGTCGCATCCTCCTTATTTTCCCGAACGAAGCTCGCCCGGCGTATGGGATGGACTCTTCACCATACGGCGCGGCACCTGGAGCTCCCGATGCTCCCTCAACGCCGTCGACGGTACACATCCGTAAAACGGGGGACTTGTACGCTACACGCGTCAGCACAACGTTTCCAGGTCCGATCTTCATGGACGGCGGCAAAGCGAATGCGGGCAAGAAGCGCAAGGAAGCGGTCACCTGGCTCGACCAGAGAATCGAGGAGCTGCAGCAAGAAATATCATTCGTCCATGCTACTCCTCCTTCTGGTTATGGTAGCGCCCTATCGGCCTATCCCAGCGACAAGGACGAGAAGGCGCGAAAGCTGGAGACTCGGATGATTCTGATCAAGCTCGTGAAGGCGTTGGTCGAAAACGAAGGCAAACTCGGCGGAACGTGAGTAATTATCAGCTTTGATCTTGAACTTCGAAGGAACTGCTTCTGACCTCTCCGCTCGCAGTCCAAAAATCGACGAGGCCATTCGAGCCATTCTCGTGCCGTTCTCAAGCGCCGTACCAGACGTACCAGACACCGACCTCCCCTTAGCGTCTGAGCTAGCTTTCACTGCGCCCATGGCTATTCCTGCCACGGGAGTGGATGCACCATTTACCACTTACACAGTCACATCCTCGAATCTCGACAAGATCACAGAATTCCTCCTCCGTGGTGAACGTCGCAGGGCCGTCAAATACGCCCTCGACCACAAGCTCTGGGCCCATGCCTTCGTCATTTCGAGCTGCGTGGACACTGACTGCTGGAAGGACGTCGTTGCCGAGTTTCTTCGTTCCGAGCTGGCGCCTCCAGTCGGCGGGGCTGACCCGACCTCGAACGGACGCGAAGGTCTTCGCGTCGCCTACAGTATGTTTGCTGGTCTCGGAGCAGAGTCTGGTCAGTCTTCAACCTTGACGAAGTATCCTGAGTCGTTGCTCACGCTGTAGTTATGTCCGTATAGTTCTCCAATTCCTCCCTCCTCGCCCTCTCGCTCCGCCTCCGCTCCTCCCTTCGCAGCACTTGGCGGTCGGCGCGGGCCTCATTCCGCGTGCGCCGACGCCAGTATCAGCTCAACCCACGATGGACAATCTTTCCGAATCGGTACTTTCAAAGTGGCAGGAGACTGTCGCTTTAATTATCGCGAACCGTTCATCAGGCGACTCGGCTGCATTGACTGCACTTGGGGATACGTTGAAAGCCAATGGATGGCTTGATGCTGCTCATGTTTGGTAGGCTTCCTCAGATGGTATTGCTAACGTCGCCGCTGACTGAGCTCTTCTTCACGTCTGCAGTTACCTCCTTTCGCCGTCGACATCACCCATCAACGGGGTCGGGACTGGTGCAAAATTCTCCCTGGTCGGAGGCGAAGTACCGACCCCGTTCACGGCTGACGGTCTTGACCTGGAGAGCATTATGCTCACCGAGCTCGTGGAATTTGCTTTCTCTCTCACTCCTGCGATCAAAGGTCAAGATCCGTTCGTTGGCTTCCCGCACTTGCAGGCTCTCAAGCTTCAGTACGCGTCGGAGCTCGCCGACGCTGGACTCGTTTCGCAAGCTCAAAAGTATGTTTCGTTCTCTTTTCGTTCACTCCCCAGATTTCTCACAAAGTTTCCTTCTCAGGTATACCGATGCCATTGGCGGCACGCTCAAGCTCGCTACAAAGCCGTCACCTTACTACAACGCTGGGTTCGTGGCTCAAGTCAAAGCACTCTCGGATCGACTCGTCGCGGCACCAGGACAAGATAAAACAGGCTCTTGGATCGCGCGAAAGGTGCCGAGACCGACCGTGGAATCGCTCTGGACTGGACTTGAGGGCCGTTTCACAAAGTTCGTTGCTGGCGAAGGCGAGACCTCAGCACAGCAGTTAGCCGCTAAAGCCGAAGTCGTTAAGCAGCAAACCCTCAACGGAGGTCCGATTGGACCCTTCTCACACTACAGCTCAATCTCTCCCGCCAGCACGTCTGGGACACTTTCTCGCAACCAGTCACAGACGGATCTCGTCCCCGTCTTCCACCCACCGTCTCGAACAACCTCTCCTGCCGCATTGGCACCGCCGGGACCGCCGCCAGTCAAAAGAGCGCCCTTCAAGACCCACCACTCTCGTTCTTCGTCCCTTGGCTTTGCTGGCTATAACTACGATCCGTCCGCTCCACCTCCCTGGCAGTCGTACACACCGGTCACGAGGCAGGAGGCGCCGGTGGCTCCCCCCACCATGACTTATAACGACGAGCAGTATCCTGCCGAGCAGACAGCGTCGGCATATGAACCCGAAGGTGCCGCGGATTACGATCCCGAAGGTGCGACTCCTAACGGTCGCGATAACCCGAGCTGGTACTCAGAGCAACCTAGCGAGACCAATGCGCCAGATGGCTCTCAGCAAGCGCCCGCGTTCTTGAGTGCCGGTGATTCATTCGCCGAGGACGATTCAGGCTTCATTTCTCCCATGGGCGCCTACACACCTTCGGCATCACCTGCACCGACATCGCACTACCCAAAGACCCAGCATCAGCCACAATCCCACCGTCGTACGACAACTCGTGAGGAGATGGAAGAGCTCGGCCTTGGAAACAGCAAGTCTCGGAAGCCTGGTTTCGATGCGATCGACGAGCAAGCCGGCGAGGGCGAAGAGGGAGGTGCAGTTACTCCAACTGAGAGGACCGAGTCGCAGCCTCAGCCACAAGCCACCGAAAAGCCAGGTATGGTTCTATTTATTTCATTCGAAGGCGTTGCATCCTTTTACTGACTTTCGCTGAACGAAAGGTATCAAACCGTCCAAATCATGGCTCGGCGGATGGTTCAAACGCGAGCCTTCACCTGCGCCAGGTGCAGCTCCCATCAAGGCCAACCTCGGCGAGGGCTCATCCTTCGTCTATGACCCTCAGCTCAAGAAATGGGTCAACAAGAAAGTAAGCCAAAGCCGTCCCAAGACTGCTGGTCGCGCGCTGATTGCTTTTTTTTCTTCTTCTTAAAGGGTGGTGACACTGGCGCACCGCTTGCGACCGCCCCCCCTCCTCGGGCAGCAACTGCATCGCCAACCAGAGCTTCTGGTATCCGGCCAGCGGCGGCACGCTTCATGTCGGAGACGCCACCGCCCATGCCGCAAAATGCAGCGTCCTTTGGACGCGACATGCCGGCGCCCGCACTCAACAGGGCGAGAACGTCGGCGGACCTGAACGACCTTCATCGGTCGGGTCAGTTCCGCTCAGCTTCGGCGCAAGCTGGCTTTCCTCCTACGCGTGGACCACCTCCGCCCACCTCAAGACCTCCCTCCGCCGGACCCCCACCG
>JASZXU010000522.1:0-19162 GCA_035521515.1 Phenoliferia sp. Uapishka_3 | reverse complement strand
GGGGTAGATGGGTGGGAGAAGGATGTGCGGGGGACGGACTGGCTGTGGCTTCGACGATTTCGACGTCTGAATCGCTGGAAGAGCTCGAGCTGGATGATTCTGAATACACTCGTAAACAGTTTGAGGATTGTGACTTGGTGGAAATGAAAACATGAAATGGAAGCCACCTTTCTTCTCGACTACGACAACGGCCTTCTTGCTCTTCTTGGCCTTCTCGACAACAGGTGCGACAACATCTTCATCGGAAGAAGATGAGCTTGAGGAAGAAGATGAAGAGCCAACGGTGGCTGTTACAATCCAACAAGTGGGGTCAGCACTCGCACTCCCCCTGCTCTGATAAGAATCTCCAACTTACTCGTAGCAGAACTTGTCGAACTTGTTGGCTTCTTGATCGACCTGTACTCACAATCCGGTCAATACCCGTTCGTTTAACACTCCAAACGTTAGGAAACTGGAACTTACTTCTCCTTCTCATGTTCCAACTTTGCCCTGACAAGGACGACCAACTCACTTCCCGAGCACTTGGCACTCTCGTCTTCAATTTCTGTTCCCAGTCCAGGAGTTTGAGCTGAGAGTTCTTTGAGAAGAGCTTTGGCAGTTTTTGGGAGTGATTGAGAAGTGAGGAAGGCGTGGAATAGGATCTGCGTTTCTGTCAATAGCAGCGGTGGGCTCAGTTTGAGTAGTGGAGACGAGAAGAGGGGGAATTGACTTACGACGAATTGATTCAGCTCGTGGGTCAGCCATTTTAGATTCGAAAGTCGTTGTTGTGTTGTAGGGTTGTAGTTGATGAGCTTGGCGACTACAGGGAAGAATTTCAAAAACTGCGGAATGGACCGAGCTCAACTTCATCTTGAATTCAATTCCAAATCGTCGCTGTTCTCCTTCCGCCCCACAATACACTCAACACTTACAATCTACAATGTTGGACTTGACTGATCCATCACTTTCACTCTCATTCTCTCCCATTCCATTCCATATCCTCCGTCTTGCCCGTTCCACCTCCATCCCGGCTCCCATCATCTCCCTCTTCTCCCTCACTCCCCAACCTCCCTTCCTCTCAATCTCACTCTCACCAACAGAAACTTCAATCATTCTCCCCACCTCTTCATTCAACGCACTCTCAATATCCCATACCGATCCTTCCAAGACCTCAGCTCCAAATACTTGCGCCAGCGAAGGTCCATGGAGTTTGTTGAAAGTAGAGGGTCCGATGAAGTTGCATTTGACGGGCATTTTACATGCATTGATTGGGCCGCTGAAGGAAGAAGGTGTGGCAATTTTTGCGAGTAGTACTTATGATACGGATTATGTGTTGGTGCATGAGGTGGATAGGGAGAAGGCGGAGGGGGCGCTGAAGAAAGCTGGATGGGTGTTTATTTAGGTAGGTGAGTAGAAAATACGGATTAAGTAAATCAAAGAGAGGTGTGGGTGCAATGGATGTCGGTTCTATATTTTGCCATGTTCCAAAACCTTTGCAAGGCTGAACAACCTGAAGCGATTTCTTAGTGCGATAAGTATGCAATACAAGTCAATCATCTCACAGAATCCTAAATAAACTCTTCAGCTTGACGTTACCTTTTCAGACTCTCAGCCCTGTATGGATTCCCAGGCGCCCGCAACCTCCTCCCAACGTCCTTCGTTTGGCAAAACATAACACTTGTATCAACGCCATAATGAATCGGGTATCCTATGAGCTATAAACGCTCTGTGCACTGCATTCGAGTTTTTCAGCTGGCGGTGTACATTGAGTGTACAGGCACTTGAAGCGCTGTGCGAAGGTCCACCAACTCACAACTTTGGCAGGCATGTTTGTGGAACATCAGTAGAATACCGTCTCCGATCCTCCTTCTGAGATGAGTCATACACATATTGACACTGGGCAGCTGTGGCTACAAATTCTACCATCCTGGAGAGTCTCGGACTCGCGCATGCAGTCGTCGCCACCGGTCCCGAGCTAGCCAACCTCAACGCCACCTCCTCTTTTGTCCTCTTCTCATCAGCAGGCTTTCCCAGATTTCAAACAGGCTTCACAGGACTCTTGCTTTTCCTATTTCTCGTAATCCCCACTTTGCGTTGCCAAGTTGGCCAGCTCGTCGGTCGCCCTCATGGCCCCCCCTCTCCATAGCTCAGTTTGGAAGAGCGCAAGACTGTAATCGTTTCCCGGAAGTTCATCTTGATGTCCGCGGTTCGAGCCCGCGTGGGGAGATACTTGAGAAGATAAGCGTTCACAAGCTGGCCTTTCTTTTTTGTAGGTGATTTCGCTGTGCGAGTGCTCCTGACCTCCTCTCGAGACAAGCTCTGTTGCTGTATCATAGTTTCAATCAATATCTATTCCGCCAGATGGGATTGGAGAAAGGGTATTGTTTTTGTACAAGCAGCATCATGTAGAAGCGGCTTCGTCGCTCAACGACGCCGCGGAAATTGTAAGGTCGAAGGCACTTGAAGGGCAGAAAAAGTGACGGAAAGTTTGCTGCCTCTCCACAAAAGTCTTTAAACCAATTGTGTTCAGCGTCTTTACAGCACATCGCTTATTTCTGAAGCAATCTGGAGTCTGCGAAATAAACGGTCGGCTGTTCCGGTTACCATACCCGGATCGCTCTCGAGGGCTTGCCGAGCGGATCTTGCAGCCCGACCAACCCAACTTAACTTTCGTAGCAAGAGTTGGCTCCCACTTCTTCCACCCAATGCTCCTAACTTCAGGCTGGTCCGCCGTTTCTTCGTTCGTCTCGAAGCGTCGGCGAACGTTCACCTGGGTCGCGGGCTCACTCGGCGGCGCTTATCTTCTTGGACAATGGGGTCTTCGCAAGATTGAAGACATGGCAGAGCGTTCAAAGCGAGAACGACTCGATGCAGACAAGTGCGCCTATTTGTACCCATCCTTCCTCTCGTTACAGGCTAATTGACGCTCGCCGACTTCACGCAGCCTCGCTCGAAGATTCGACCTGAACCAACAAGATTGTGCTTTCACAGTACTCGCACTCCTTCCAACTGTCGCTACACAACTTTTAAGCGCCATGGACGTCGAAGCTTCGAGCGCGCAATTAGCGCAATTGGCGGCGCAAGTGAAAGCGCGCGAACGGGCGCTGAGCGAAGCTGCAGAGATGGAGAGTCGGAGAATTGCAGAGGTGGAGAACAAGAAGGCGGAAGAGAACGATCCGGAGGAGGTACTGGCTGCTCCGCCGACGCAGTCCCTCAATCCGACGGCTGAGGCTTTCGTTCCTTCGTTCGGAAAGAAAGTGGACGGTTTGGGGGAGGAGGCGATAGGAGAAGAGAGTCCAAAGGAAAATATATTGGTGCAAGACGAGGCGAAAGTCAACGAGGGTCCTCTAGTGAACGGGGATGCGGTCCCGGAAGGCGAAGGGCAGGATGCTGAAGGCGAGGCGAAGTCCGAGGCTACAATATCGGTGCCACATGATGATGGTGTGCTGAGTAAGAGCTGGGCTGAGGTTGTACAGACTGGTAACGGCCATGCGGAAGAGGTGGATAGGAACGTGCGTATTCGACATGCGAAACGCTCGGATGATTATTGACATACGGACCGTTTTTCACACAGGCTATTCCAGAAGCTCTGGTACCAGAAGCTGAAGCTCCACCACCAGCGCCAGAGCCGACTCGCGCCGAGCTTTGGAACGAAATAAAGATTCTCTGTGCGCCTTCTTTGCATCCTTCCGTAAATAATCGCTAACACGTCTCAATAAAGCCTTCACCCGTACTCTCACCTCTTTATACATCCTCACTTTCCTTTCACTCCAAACCCACATTCAACTCAATCTTCTCGGTCGTGCGGCCTACATCTCGTCGGTCATCGCCGCCCTCCCCTCCTCATCTTCGACTTCCTCCCTTCCCCTCCCACAAGAATCAGAAGACGATCTCGAGAGGGCTCTTTATGCACTGCATAGGCAGGACGATACTGTGACGGAAAATGTGGAGCGGATGTACTTGACTTTTAGTTGGTGGTTGCTGCATCGTGGATGGGTTGGTATTGGCGAGAGGGTGAGGAGTGCGGTAGAAGAAGTGGTGGGACCGTAAGCACTTTCGTCATCGATCAATCATAATTTTTCCTCGTTGACGCTGATTTGTGATTTCTAATCTGCAGACTACCGCTAAAATCAACTATCGTGTACGGCGAGCTGCCGACATTATTAGGTCAAATCCGACAAAGAATTGACTTCAACCCCGACGGCTCGCCCTACGAGTAAGTTCCATTGTACCTTCAAAAATCCTTCAGCTGATGTAAGTCTTCACAGCTTCTCTCCCTCGCTCTTTCCCCTCACCCCCGCCGACGAGCTCCTCACCCTATCCTCTGGCGGCGCCACCACTTCACCCACCACTTCCTTTATTCCTCCCGCCCTCCGACGTCTCCTCGACGAAACCCGCGAGTTTACCGAATCATCCGATGGAATCTTGGTCCGAACTCGGATCCTTGACTCTCTTTTCGGTACTTTGGCGGAGAAACTCGAGGGGCCGTTTCGACCAAAGCAGGAGGCGCAGGGTCAGGGAAGTCGGTTTGAGGATGTTACGGAGAGGACAGTGAGGCTGGCAGGGTTGTTACCGACGGTTGCGAGGCAAAGTCAATTGACGCTGACTGGGATGCCGAATGAGTATGCGGAGGTGAGTGTTGTTCATTCAGAATGGGCAGCTTTTGTCAATACTGATGGACTATTTACAGGCTGTGGAGGATGTGAGAGAATTGGGAGAGTTTTCGGCTATCATCTATGCTTCTTTCGACCAGGAAGACGTGCGGAGAAGTTGTTGAAATGCTCAGGAAGACAAACGACCACCTGGATTCAGAATTTCTTCAAATAAAGGAGCCGGCCGAAAGCTCTCTATTGCGCACCGCGAGAGACGCTGAAAAAGGTAAGACCAGAAGGTCCGTCAAGCCTCACATTCGAAGCCACCTGACGTCGCTCTGTACGAAGTGGCGTGTGGTATCGTGCTACACGCCAGACTCATGGACTGAGGTCGGAAGCCATAGGTTCGACTTGGTGAGAAAGCGTGAGATTCTTCAAGAGAGTCCTCAGCCTGGAGGCAAGGTACTTTGGAAGCGACTGAGGGGTCTACGAAGCCTCGCTTGGCAGAGTTATCGTCTTCGGCTTGCGTCGGTCGATTTCCCACCATCTGTTCTTCTCAATCTTTGTCTTGGTTGCTTTTGCCTTTGATCTTGAATCTGTCGCTAAATCATCTCACAACCCTTCGCGAACGAAAACAGTGCGTCTATAACTCCAAAGTCACAGCGAGACTCATCCGTTTCGGCCCACAGTGTCCACACCTTTCGAAGCTCAAGCCGTCGTCACCGTTTCCTATGCCAGAACCGATCGATTCGACCTCACATATCTCTCCTCGAACCACATGTCGCTCTGCAAGAAGACCTGGGCCCCAAGCCTCTTGGGATTCAACATCGCAACCTTCGCAGAGGGCCCCGTCGCGGTCAGGACGTCAATGTTCTTTGATTCGCAGGAAGGATTCGAGAAGGCGTGGAAACTGGAGGGAACGCAGGAAATCTTGAAGGATGTACAAAATTATACGGATGCGGAGCCAGTGATTGCGGTGGGGTCCCTGGTGGCGAGAGGTTGAGGAGAGTGGTAGAGTCGGTGGAAAATGCTTGTTGAGTCCAAATAAAGCGGAAACAGCTGTGTTGATAGCAAATCGAAAGCAATTTGCTGGTGATCCATTTTCCAGAGACAATGCACGTTGTCGAGAGTACTCCGCTTGACCTTACGTCGCGCACTCGATAGACCGAATGTCCCCCTATACCCGTCTTCCCAGCGTTAATTACTTTGCCGGGAGTGAGCCGTCACGGCTTGGATTGGTAAAACTCACTGTGTCTCAAAGAAACAGGGCGTTTCTTTTTGGCAGCGCTCCAACTTCCTACGCCACCCCTGACCGTGAGAGCTAGCAAGAGAAGACGCTCCATCGAGCCAACGTTCAAAGCCGCTGAAAGAAAACTGTCCGCGCGTGAGAAGAACGTCAAACCTTGCCCAGAGAGGAAAGGCCTCGCACTGTCACTCCCACTCGCTCCCACCAGTCTCCCACCCTCCTCGCCGTCAAAAAAGTGCAAAACAGAAATCGCTGCACAGCGACCAAGATGCCTCCTGGGTGAATCGAACACCCGACTCATCATTGCACTTCTACCTGCTTTAAAGATGGTGAAGATACGAGTGACGTGTTTTACCACTAGACTAAGGAGGCGGATGCTGCAGTGGGAGACTGCTCGAAGTTATCTACACCGCCAAGCAACGTTCTCCGCGGAGTTTCAGCGCCGGTGGCGGACAACTGTGGCGAAGCTCTTAGTGTGGTGCCCGCGGAGATGAAAGAGAGGCTCCACTCAAAGTACCTTTCAAGGATTCGCCTAGAGGGAACAAGCAAACGTGAGCAGAGCACAGCTCTCGGACACCCGAATCTCAGTTTTAAGGCCTATCAAACGACCTCAGAGCAGCCACCCTCCTCGTCTCGCTTCCCATCAAACCACCGAGAGTGTCAACCTCTCCCTGAAGATCTTTGATAAGTTGGGCTTGGCAAAATTGACAAAGGACTCACGAGGACTCACGAGCAAGCGACAATTTGTGTTCCGAGCGCGAGGGCGAGGTGGTGACTTGGGAGTCGGTGGCAACAGCGGCGGTCGAAAGCGAGCCGAAGGGCGAACGTGTACAGAGTCGGAGGAATCATCGAAAGAAACGCTTACAGTCAAGGAAGCAGGGCTAGCTTAACAATATCTTTTACAGCTTGGCCTGCGTTTGCGGTGTGAACGACCCTCGCAAGCTCATTCCTACTGCTGCCTCTAACTCTATGACTGCTTCCAGAGTCTTGCCGGGAACGACGCCTGTCAAGGACACTGATCAGCACCTTCCAGTTCGACTCTGAAGGGCAAAAAGGCGAAGGTCAAATGCAGGAGCGTAGACGAACGGATGGTGTGCATTCCCAGCTTTCGAGCGGCTACCAGATTACTGTCGGAGAAGGAAGGAATAGTGTTGAGTTGACGCGTGCAATCAAAACTTCAAGAGCAATAGCGGAACAAAAAATGAAATTGACTTACTGACCAATATCGTCGAGAAAGACTGCCTCGTTTGCCTTCACGCCCAGCTTGTCCAGTGCAACCTGATAAAATCTCGGATCCGGTTTCCTGTGCACTAGAGTCAGCTTCGAGTAAAGAAATACCTGTCCATCCGGCTAAACAGTGAAGGGCACACCTCATTCCAACAACCGCACTTTCCACAAACTCATCAAACAGTGACCTGAGGAGGTACGTCGGTGCTCCCTTTGCCTCTGGATTCCGAGTAGCTTCCGCAACTGCTTCTCGTAATTCGTCGACAGATATTGGACGAGAAGGCTTTGATATTGAAGGAGCGGAGGGTGACGGAGGTGTGGGGGGTGTTTCGCCAGGAACGACAAAGTTGTTGGTGAGGGCGCCAATTTTGAAGCGCTTAGATACTGCAAAAGGTGCGTTAGATTTGTGATTGACTGCCAGGTCGAAGAAAAGAGAAAGAGGTGACGAACGTCGGAGATGATTTATCGCGGTTACGATAGCGTAATCTGGCTCCGTTGCCTGAGCCATCATCACGGTCCAGAGCTAGCGGTTTTCAATATATTCAGAAATGCCACGACAATGCAATGGAAATGAAACGCACCTCCTGCCCATCAATTATCAGCTTTTCCGGGAGTTGTGGGCACTCTGCATGAGTTGAGCATCACTTTGTCAGCTCGTTCTACTACCCCTCCTCACCTTCATGAACACGCACCGAGTCCCTTCTTAATGCAGAACTCTCTGTATGCCGCCTTTCCCTTCTTCGTATCCCCTAGCTCTGCCCCAAAGCGCTCGTAGAACACACCCAGCTCAAGCTCTCCCCTCTCGAGCTTCTGAAACGCTCCATCTTGTCCACCGGCGGTAATAGCAGCGTTGAGATAGTCGATGGGTAGATTGTGCTCTCGCTCGTATATGTTGACGCCGACAAGTGGGGAGCCGAGCACAACCCCACCGCTGAGCGTCACGGACAAGCTAGAGTGAGTGGGAAGCCGGTGGGTACAGGGAGGTAAGCTTACATGTCGAATATGACAGCTTTGATAGCCATTTGAAACGTACTGAAGCTGGCAGCGTTCGAAACGCACATGCTGAAGTAAAGGTGCGCCGGCTTCCTGTGGGCCGGAGCCGATAGCGCTGCGGCAGAGCTTCGCGACATCAGTGGACCCAAGCCAACCCAAGCCCAAGTAGTCTGACTCAGGGAGGAAGAACGACATTCTCGGACTATTCTCGGGTGGCTTCTGATAGGCTTGGTAATGGTATCATAGCCCCTAAAGCCTGCATTCGAGCAATTCAGAGAATGCGGGAGATGCAAAAAGGTAGCTCCGACCCGTTTCGATCAGGTGATCTCTGGGTGTCCATACGAAGGTATGAGCCCAGCGGCTTTCCGCTTGCCCACGGAGCTTTGTGTGTTAGGGAACCTCGACGCGGCAAAATCATGCGTGACCAGCCAGCAGCACTGAGCGAGCCTCAGGGTTCTTTGGATTCGTATCTGTAGAGCCCCACCGAACGAGCGTATCAATGATGACCATCTTCTAGAATATTTCAACGTGTTTTCGGAGGCCCCAGGGCTTTCTCTTCCCGTTGGTACAGCGGCACTCAAAGGCGCCCGAGGTATTAGGCTATGTATTGGACCCTCTGGGGCTGTATGTAAGTTGGATGAAGAAACCGCAACCAAACAGAGCTATTGATTCCCTCACTTCTGTACACTATCGTAATGCAATAACCATACCTTCGCAGGGTGATCCACCTGTGGCCGCAGCCACCAGGGACGTCCCAAGAAGTAGCTCGTACGGAAAAGTAAGGTTCTGTGAGCTACACAACACTGAGGCAAGAGGAACGCACCTTCTCATCTCCTGTCATGTGAATAATCCGGGTAATCCCTTTGCGTTGGTAGCGAGGCGTGGACAATGCTTATGAGACTCTGATAATGCCATGGGTCGTTCTCCCATAATACATACGCTGATTGAAAAACAAGACCAAGTGAAAGCGGACATGGACTGAAGGCTTGATTCGTTGCTCGACTCGAATGGCGAATGTCTCTCCTGACATCTTCGGGCGACAACGCATTCTCGTTCGGAGACGGGGTGATTGTCTGTGCCTGTATAAGTTGAGAGTTGGAAAATGCTGGAAGAGTTACAGATCAACTGGGAGAATAATTGGAGCATGACGACAAAGAAAGAGGAGGGTCACTGCGAGAGAAATGAGAAGGAGGGATTCGGACAAAAGGAGGGCTAGGAGGAGAGGACGGAGAAGAGGTTTGGCGAGCTTAGTAGTTGTCCTTATTCCAGCTCGGGTCCTGGAGGAAGGCGCAAAGGACTTTCGAGCCAGTCTAAATTGCAAGTATGTAGCGTGAGGACCGGTGATTAAAGAAAGGCGACTAAAGTGTTTGTAACTGACCTGCAGAAGAGGGTGTCCGGCAACGATCTGTAGGAAACGCTCAAGTCCCTCCCGCCGAGCCTCGATCACTTCGTCCGAAAATCTGCAGCGGCAAGCATCAGATACGAGCGCCTATCGAGACATACTTGAGCGTGAATGGAGCGCAAACGTACCTCCCACTGAACACCTTGCCCGGGAGCTGTGGGATATTGACTCGCGTGCTCTCGCGTTCGAGGATGTCGCGGAAAGCTTCGAAATCAGAGTATCGACGGCGAACGGAAGAGTATCGAACGCGGAAAGCTGGGATGTTGGTCTGCGGGAGAGACGGACATTTCGAGTTAGTTGGGTCGAAGGGGATCAGCGAGGTGAGGAAAGTAAGCTCACGCGACACATGATTTCGTAGTCCGTGTACATTTTTCGTCCGAATTCTGTCACGAGTTCAGAGCGTCAGTCGCTGGATCTTAGTTTCTTATCGAAAGCGAAGCGAATTGCTAGGTCGTGGGAACTGATTCTTTAGTTACGTTGCACGCAAAGAGAGTCTCAGCGTCTGTCTCGCGCGACCGCCAGGCGACCATCAGACCAGAAACAAAGCATCCGTCTTGCGAGACGCGATTCCTTACGGCCGACGGAGAATTGACTGGCCTAAACCTATCGCTCCCCCTTGATGCGCCGAAGTGACGACGGAAAGGGGACGAAGAAGGCAGAGAATGCTGTGCCGTCTCAACAGCCACGGCAATCGCGGAAACTGCCACCTACCGGTCATCAGGGCTCAACAGTTTCAGTGTTTTTGAGTGAGATTGAAGGAGCGGAGATAGATAAACGACTCTGAAATGGAGTCCCCGACCGTGATGATACAGGTGATGCCATCCACCCAAGGGCATCTCATGAACATAGCCCTTCGCAGCCCTTTGTATTTATATCCATTAACCTAATGTCTCTCGTCGAGGCTTGAATCGCACTTCAGCAATCCGTGGGCCGTTCGGTCAGGCCGTGCGACCGCGGACTTTCCGGTATCATCCCCAACCGCTGTAGCACACAGCCTTGCGAGGTAGTGTCGAGGCTACCTCGCAAGAATAGCGAGCCGACAGGCTATACACTGAGTGCGTAAGCATGTCGCGGGCTTCCTCCTCAATGTCAACATCGCGCCTTCTCTCTCCGACAGGCACCCCACGCCGCACGAGCAGTCTAGCCACCTCGATTTGTAGCCGGCAAGGTGAAATATAGAGTACTGCAAAGCGAGGGTATCGCCTATCGCTCGGTCATCCACCTCATGTCGCCACACCGCGCGCCACACTGCTCAAGCCACACACGAAGAAAATCCCATCCTTTAGCGCGATAAGCTCACCTTGTGTCCTGGGCTCCCTCACTTCAATCTCGAGCGTGTTCTCCGGCGCGCTGTACATTTCCTCGAGCGTCTGTCCCCTGACCTCATTCCCCTTCTGTGGACTCCCTCCTCCTCCAACACCACTCTGTCCCACTGGGTCCGGGTTGGCGCCGTTTCGTCGTCCGTATCCCGGGTCGGTAACGTATGGGTTTGTGGAAGAGGGAGTTGAGAATGAGGTCGACGGGAACGAGTGGAAAGAAGCTGGTGGGGGGAGCGTGGCGCGCACAAAGGGAGAGTGACCGGATGTTGGCGCTAGAGAGCCAGACATGTTTCAAGTGTTGCAAAGTTTTGTTGTGTTCGTGTTGTTTGTTTCGAGAGAGCGGAAATTGGAGCTTGGCGGGGCTGAGCGATGATCACTAAAGTAGGTTCACAGGCAAGGTTCGGAGAACTTTCAAGCGTCCGCGAACGAATGAGCTTTTCGACATGACTCGACCACGAGCTACATTATAGGCGCTAGTCTGTACGATCTGAAAAATGAGAAGTTGACATCCTTGCCCTGTATAAACCGGAAAACTGGCAAGCGTCCCGGCTCCATGAAGGTCGGTAGCTGTCGCAACTGGCCGGCTGGCCAGGCATGCGAAGGCCATATTTGCGACTTGTGACAAGCCCTGATTGAGATAGCACTTTACGCCCTGAGAGAAGAGCAAAGGTCGCAAACGCTCAAATTCAGCAGAATGGATTAGATGGACTAGACCAGGCAGACGAAGGCGCCGCTTCGCGGCCCACAGAGTAGCCCATGACCGTAAATCGATCCCTTATCCCCTTTCCAGATCACCTGACCCTGGAAGGTTTATAGGAGGCTGGTTTGAGTGCTTCGCGTGTCATTTGAAGAGGACCTCGAGTGGATACCCCCCATTTTTCTCGCAGCGCCGCGAAATTCGCACCCTTGGCGAAGTCAAATAATTCCGCGGATTGGATTGAGCTCCAGTCAAACTTACGTAGCCCAGCACGTGGAGGAGCATTGTCATCTTCATGCAATTTGAAGCACTCTCTGAGACGCTCTCTAGAAAAGCTGAAAGGCCTGAGGTACCAGTTGAAAAATTTCTTCGGCGCCTCCAGACAAGATCGCAGGCGGGAGTCGTATTGCACTGAGGGATGGTGAGTCTAACTATCGCATATTTGATTTTAAGACTAATAGCTGTCAGAGAAGTTTAAAAGTACCCCCCATTTCACACAGAGATCCAACAGCTCCGATCCCCTGTATAGCGCCCGAAAGTCTACCTCCAAGACGTCGAAGTTTATCCTCGTCTGCCCTATCCAGTTTCCTCGTTCCCATAGACCCAAAAAAGAGCCAGGAACCTCTGAATCGAGGTTCACCTCGCCCGCATCTTTGAAGATGAAGATCACGAATTGTTTCTCCTGAGAGGGAAAGGCCCTGATCAATTTGTCGACGGCAGCTATGGAGTTTGAATCATGGCACGTGTAGTTCAGCGTGGTGAGGGAAGTGAGGTGGTGTGCGTAAAGCTCGATGTTGTCCATGTCCGCACAGATTTCGAGCGTTTTGAGCGAAGATCCGAAGATGGGGAAGGCGGAGAGAATTATTCGATGGAGTGTTGGCTGAATGATGGAAAATGAAGCGGATTTAAGTTTCGAAGATTGTAGAATTGCTTGAACTGCCGCAGGGGACCATGGCTCTGCGGAGAGTTCGAGGTGGGAGAGTTGAAAGTTTGTGCTCGCTAGTGTCGAATTTTCCGGAAGCACACCGACTCCTAGTTCAAGGAATTTCAATTCTGCTCAAGTTTCGTCAGCATTTTGAAGTCTTCCGAAAACTGAGGACGACGCACTTTGGAGTGCTGGTGAACCAAGCCACGCATCATCTGCCATCATCAAGACCTCCTCATCTTCGTCACTCGGAAGGATACGGATCGATTTCAATCCAATTAGCTTTCCTACGAGCTCCCCGAGCAATTTTGAACAGCACGCCGGTCCCGTAACTTCCAGGAGTTCGGTCCGCATGCTTCCAAGGAGCGGGTTTGCGAGTAGATCTACCAGATGCGACTCCTTGGAGACGAGTAGACGAATCCATGAGCTCGACTGAGCTGAACCTTGCCACTTTCGGGCGACGAGAGAGGCGGAGATAAGGGCGGAGAGGTTGGATTCGTATAGCTCCTCGTGTTCGGGTTTGCCCAAGTCTTCTTCGTTGACGTCTTCATCTTTGTAGTGCATGATGTCGAGGATGTGATGAAGGGTTTCAGCGGGGAGGTCGTTTATGGTCGCCATATCGGTATGCCCGTTTCCGCGTCGGGGAGGGCCCCGCATTCGCCGCACAAGCTGAGGAGGGCGGAGATGTGCTGCTTCCGAGGGCGTCGTATTGCTAAACAGCTCATGAGGCGCGGACATGAGTGGATCTTGAAGTGGGGAGGGGGAAAAGGTATCTGGTGAAGAAGATCACTCGAAAAGAAGCTTGCCCCGGGAGTGGGTTTGGGCTGAGTCTCCTGAAAGCCAACCTTCTCTTCCAAACATCTCTGGCGAAACCGCTGGTAGAAAAGACAGTGAAAACCCAACTATTTTGAGGATTCATCACACTATCCGCAAGGTGAGGCTTCGCTTTGGCGTAACGTAGTCAAAACGCCTGTATGCGTACTTTCTTCGGGGCAACGTCAAAAATAAGTGCTGCACTGTAGTGGTAGTAACTTCCAGGTCCTCCCTGCAAGGTTGAATCCTGGTTCTTTAAAGATAATTGCTATCAGAAAAGTCTACTTCTACATCCCATTTTTCACAAAGATCCAACAGTTCCCACCCTCTCGGCAGCATCATGACCTCTCTCTCCAAGGCATCAAGGCTTAGCAGTGACAGACCTTCCCATCTTCCTCGTTCCCAAAGACTCAGAACTTTTGCAGGGAAATCCGGATCGAAGCCCATCTCGTTGTCCTCTTGACGAAGGTAGATCTCGAGTTGTTTTTCTTGAGAGGGGAGGGCCTTGATGAATCTGTCGGCGAACGGGAGGGAATCTACCGTATAGCACGTGTAGACCAATTTTTGAAGGGAAGTGAGGTGGTGAGTATAGAGCTCCACATGAAGGATGTCGGTATGCAAGTCGAGCCTTTGCAGGGATGGGCCGAAGATGGGAAAGGCGGAGAGGAGGGTTGGATGCAAAATTGGGTCGTAGATGGCGAGACTGAGATATTTGAGGTTGGGGGACTGCAAAATAGCGCGAGTCGTCGACGGGGACTTAAGCCCTGTGCCGATTTCGAGGTGCGACAGATTCAAGTGCCCGTAGGTGGTGGTTGAGAGTGACGCATTAGCATTGGCTACTCCAACGCCGAGACAAAGAAAGTTCAAATCTGTTTTGTTATCGTGAGCATTCTGCTGCTGCCGGCAACTCAAGAGCGGAGAAGAGTCCGACGTACCTCGCAGTGCCGGTGAGCCAAGCCACGAATCTTCAGCCATTTCCACCAGGCCGTCCACTCCGTAGCTTGGGAGGATACGGAGTGACTTTAATCCAATCATCCTCCCTACAAGCTCCCCCAGCATCTTTGAAGAGCACGCCGACCCCGTCACTTCCAACTCATCGGTCCGCATGGTTCCAAGGAGGAGGTTTGCGAGTAGCTGTTTCAGGTGAGAGTCGTTGGAGACGAGTAGGCGCTTCCATAAGCTAGACTGAGCTGGTGCTTGCCATCTGCGGGCGACGAGGGAGGCAGAATTGAGTGTCGCCAGGTTGGATTCGTAGAGTGCTTCATGCTCGGGTTCACCCAAGTCTTCGATAACACAAGAGTCGTTGTGGCGCAAGATGTCAAGGATTTGATGGAGGATTTCGGCGGGAAGGTCGTCTATCGTCGCCATCTCCCTTCCATCCCGACAGCGCGAGCCTCGCCCGCGTGGCGCACGCTGAGCAGGACGGATACTGGAATTTTTGGAAGGCATCGGTGTAATAGAGGGTTTACAGGCGCGGGCGATTGTAGGGAAAGAGGAAGTCGGAAATGAAGCGACGATGACCTGCCCCTGAGTGTCAATTTTCTTTCACTTTCAGATGATCTATGCAGTCTCGGTCTTTTTTCCTAATGAGCTCAGTCCAGACCACAGAATCATATTCCAAAGCAGATTACAGGGTCGTATTGGGAACTTGGTCATATCCCGAGGCTCGAGTCCCGCGTCGGGTCGGGAGCGTCGACTCTCCCCAACTCTTCCCCTCGGCACGTAAAAGTGACCACTCAAAAAGCAGAAGGCGCAAGACGGGCTGAACATACTACCAGGCATGCTTCGCGCTTCCAGGGTAACGTTCTTCTACCCTAATTTGAGCTTCGAGCAGGTGTACTTGTGCTTCGCAGTCTGCGAAGACCTGTATTGCAACGTGACTCACAGAAGGATCGGTGATTTTTTTCTTAAACAGGAAACATCTGCAAGTACACATAAAAGAAGACTAGTAGCGAGCGTAAGGATCTCAACATCATGTTATGCGGCATAAAGACAAAAATCGGTCCGCGAGCATCCGGAACAACAACAACTTAAAACTCTCCCCTCGTCTCTTTACCACCTGCCAAATCTCCACCCCAAACCTCTCCAGCTCCAGCCCCCGAGTTTCAAGCTCAGATTTCCAATCCCCACCTCCGACGCCACTCCGCCTCCAAAAGCATATCCTGCATAAAACACCACACCAAATACAATCAACGTCCTAATCCAGCCTCCTCCGTTACTTCCCTTGTTCTTCGACGCAAATGCAGTCGGCATAAGACTCAGTCGTAGATTCAGCCCCACCAAGTGAAGGAGGGAGGGAATATGGAACGGGTCTGAGGTGAGCGTCGCGAGTAACGAGGTGGAGTGGGAGGAGGTAGGCGAGGAAGAAAGTTGAAAGTACGGAGAGGACGGGAATGGTGGCGAAGAAGGGAAGGAAGGAGAAGGGAAGGAATTAGTGGAAGGAGAGAGGGAAAAGAGGAGTGGGGAGTGCGCGGCACAGCGTGGTGTAGTCGGGTCGGTGAGGTAAGAAGCTTGGAATTCATGGCCGGAGTCCTGGACCTCATTTGATCTTTCATTCGAGTCTGCCATCTCTGGTGACTCGGTTCGGTAAGAAGTCGAAATCTTCGCCCAGCCTGCTTCCTCTCGCTCGCCACCGTTTGTTCTTCTCTCCGTGTTCAGCACATTCCTTCTCTCCCCAACTCTCCTACTGACCTCCAATACCCAGAGTGCCTCCATTCCTCTCTTCCCCCACCTGTCCTCTAATCCTCTTTCTCCCTCTCGCATTCCTCTCACCCTTCCGCCTCTCGCAGCCACCTCAATTTCCCTCCACTCCATAAACGCTAGAATTTGTTGTCTTCCAACTTTCGCTAAGAATCCAGGAGATGAGAAAAGAGAGAGAAGACGAGCTAAGGAGGGCGAGGAAGATGGGAAGGGTGATGACGAGCGAGAACGAGAAGCGGAGGAAGGCGTCGAAAGTGGCGGAAGCTCTTGCGAGGAAGAGGGTGAAAGACCTTCCTCGCTCCCACTCATCTCACTCTCCTCACTTCTGGAGAATTCCAGAACTTCTCCCGGAAGCGTATAAATTCCTGAACTACTCTCGGCGTCTCCCGTTCGATGTTCAGCTTCAGGGATGATCCAACGGACGCCAGCGTTCGTCAGCTGTTGTTTGACCGCAGATATCAAAGCCGTCGTCTTCAGCGGACGAGAAGTAGGGGAGGGCGGTAAGATGAGGACGGGCACGAGAGGAAGAATGTGGGATACAGCGCGAGAGAATGTGACTTCGTGGGGGAGGGGAGCTGAAGTGGTGGAACGTGGCGTAGAAGGGAACACACAAGTAAGCAGTGGCTCAGAAGAAAGAAAAATATCTCTAAAAACTCACGGGCACTCATCAATAGCATGACTCCAGTAACGTTTCCCTTCAAGGCGCCTTCGACCAGGTCACCCAATTCGTCCGTATTTGGATAATTCTCCCGCAACATCCCCTCCAATCGCTTCATCGGATGTATGAGTCTGTCCAAGACTCCTTGGTCGTCGTACTCCCCTGGGCCCCTCGGCGTAAGAAACTGAGGTGAGTGCGGGGAGGACCGAATGTGGGGGCGGGCATCGAGGGACTCGAATAAGTCGTCAGATAAAGAGGCGTGATCATTCGAAGGAGGATGAGAAGAATGCGAGTTCGAAGATCGATCTGAAGAGAGATGGGTGGAAAGGAAAGAACTTGACATGTCCGTCTCCGTTTCCGTCGTGTCGGCCGCCCGACGATGGTGGCTATTCGCCAACAGCCTACTGAGCGCCAATCTCTCGTCTCGCGTCCTTCCCAAGATCAAAATCTTCCGTCTCGTTCCGTTTTCCGCTTCTCGGTGACGGTTCTCCCTCAGTGTTAACCTCGAGTCGGGTAATCGCATACTGGGCATCACAAGCCTCGCAGCATCTTCCCCACCACTGCCACTCCCGCTGCCACTGCCGCTCGCCGAATCGTTCGTGCTGCTCCTACTCCTTCCTCCAGTCCTGCTTCTCGTTCCAGATCCCGAGGCTGACGTTGAAGGCGACCAGGGAATTGCGTGTGGTTTGACATGTGACGGAAGGCTTGAAAATGAAGATGAGAGGGAGAAAGAAGGGGATGCAGGAGGTGAATTGTCGATTGAAAAAGTGAATGGATCTTCGGGGATGGGAGACGAGTTTGAGTTCGTTTGAGGAGGGCGAAGAGGGTCGAGCGGAGGTCGCATCGCGTGATTGCGCGGACGGTCAGCCAGGGAAGCTGCCGCTGGATGCAGCCCAGGAGAAAAGACAGATTCAATCGGACTATCCGACTGCTCTGTGCTGCTTGGAAGAGACGCAAGGTCCGGGGCGTGTAATGGCGTGGGAGTCGCGTTATCGTTGATTGAGGAGCCATGATTTGACTCGGTCGGACTTGGTGCTCGAGTTGATGGACTGGATGAAGTCGAATTGAGGCTCACTAAAGAAGCACTGCATTCAGTGTATTCCATAATGGCCAGGTGCGAGAGAGAAGCAGCGCGAGCTTGGCCGGGTAGTGGCGTTATAACGGCCGCAGTACAATAGGGGTAATGCCTTCTTATCGAAGACTCTTCCCAACCTTCGACGTTGTGTGGAATACAGTAGCCAAAAACACACCAAATCTATGTGTTGTGCATCGTTCTGGTCGGTGGGACTTTCGCTTCGTTAGCAGGCCATTTCGTAGCCTCGACTTGCCTCGCACGCCGCACCCCATGGCGAACGAAGTTGCAGCCTGAGAGGGTACATTCTCAATAGAAAAATTGAAAGAATTTACATACCTCATTGAAGGCAGAGCGGTGATACCCACGAACCACCCTCTACCCTTCCACCTGTCGCGAGCTGTGCCGTGCGGCGTTCTCAGAAATGTTCGTGGCGTTGAAAGCCTGAAGAAATTTCTCTCGGACCCAAGACAAATACTGAGAACGAAGCTTTACAACAAAAATAATAAGCAAATCCACTGCTCAAAGCCCCATCGACCTAAACGCCTCTCCCATAAGCCTGTCGCGCTCCAACATTCGTTTCTGCTCCTCAGTCAATCCCTTCTCCCTATGCTCTTCTTGACCCATGATTCCCTCGTCTCCAAACTCTAAATTTTCTTCGACGCCAACGGCCTGGTCGTAAGTAGGAGGCAGGAGTGAGCGAGAGGCGACCGTGGGGTAGTAGTTTGACTTTGAGCTGCTGCCAGCATACTGAATGGGGAGTTTGGTGTCTTTGGATGGTGAAGTCTTCTTAAGTGACGAGGAGGAAGAGGAAGAACGCTTGTTGGAGAAAGGCTTGGTGGTGAAATGGATGAGGGAAGTGAGGAAAGTGGAGGAGACGGAGGGAGGCGCGAGGTGTAGAGGGCCAAGAGGGGAGGAGAAGGCGCCAAAGTTGGGGTTGGAGTTGGAGTTGGAAATCATCTTCGATGCTCGAGTTTGGGTTTGGGTTTAGAGTGCGAGTGGGATGTTTGTGAGGTGGTAGACTGCGCTCTGGGAGTAGGGTGGAGAAGCTTGAGATGCTGTGTGCTTCGTAGTATGAAGGATGGGATGAGGGTGGAGGAATAAGAGCGAGAGTCGGCCGCTTGTTATACTACCTCCTAGCTTCCCTTCAGCTTCAGGTCTCGGGCGTCTTTGACGAGATGTTGATGCGACGCGAGGCCAAAGCGCAACAGGAGGTCCGGTTGGCTGGAAGAAAATAAGGCGTTTCTACTTCAATTTGACATTGAATATGCATAAGTCTCCATTTGAAAGCTAGAAAAGAGTGTAAGAGTACTCACAGGCGAGCTTGGCTTCCCGTCGTAAGAGCCGTAAGGAAATCTCAGGCATCCGCGTCAAGTGTACTCATATTTTTGGTATTGGGCACAGATGGTATTTGGAACATACTACTTATCAATGATCAAATCAAGCTCTGGAAACTCCCAAAGCAAGTGCGTCCAAGATTTCCTTGAGAATAGGCGCAACCTGCTTCCTCGTCGCCTTCGCATTCTCCTGCTGCCAGAC